>CM028344.1:55919239-56024620 GCA_016618105.1 Dendrobium huoshanense
GCTCTCGAGCTGGCTTGACTCTTTGCACCCCTACCCGAGGCAGGTTTTTATGTCTTCTAAATCTCTAAGGGGTCATGTTATTTGCATTATTAATTTTAATCTTATAGATCCTCTTGACACCGGGAATGAGACGACTAACATAACAATTTTAATTAAACCCCCACCCCCTAATAAATTTTTTGGCTCCGCCACTGAAAATCAGGAGATTGGGAGGAGGAGATAATGTAGGCCATAACACGCATGAATTCTGAGAAGTGGCGAGCAAAGCGGGTGAGGGACAATGCTCCTGTAATCCTGTTAGCAATTTTATGTAGAACATTTAACGACCAAAATATGAAAAAAAAATAAAAATAAAATAAAAACTCTCTCTACCCTATTTGTCTAGAATGGGAAGGTAATTTGATATGTCTATAAATTTTTTTTATATGATCCACATGAAACATGAGATAATATTTAAATTCAAAGGTTTTTATATTAAATGTAGGATTATTATAGCTCTGATTGCAACAAATTTATAGTTGAACTAATCATATTGATCAGATGAATCTATTGACACTGCAATTGAGCTCAAATCAAGCATACAAAAAATACCTAAATATTTCTAAACATTAATAAGGACCAAATGATCTTTATTTCTTACATGCTTGTAAAGTTATAGTTAAATCAAGCGGCCGGACGAGACAAATCTAATGAGCCTAAGATCACTACATTGTAACATTATTAACATATTCAAAGATTTAATAAATGATATGTAGTTAAGGGAACTAATTTGAACATTATGATAGAGTGCTTTGAATTTTGATTAAATTTTTCAAAATGCTTATATCAAGAAGCTTATAAACATAGCTTCATCCTCTACAAAAAAAGGGAGGTAAAAATGATTCCTCCATCATTGAGGATGACTGATGCAGTACCGATTTATTAGTAAATAACGGCGGAACACTTTATCCACTCTAAAAAACTTTAAGCTCCCACTACCTTAGTTTCTATTTTTCTGCATATCGCACTTTTACAAACCTTTTACAGTATTTTGATTAAAGATAGTAATAGATGGGTAGGAAAATATATATAATAGAAGAAGAGATAGAGAAAGGCAGTTGTCTTCTTTACAAAAGGTATTACACACAGAATACAGAGGGATCGATTCCTTGAGCTATTCCATGTTTGTTTGCTTGTGTATTTTTCTTCCAGGTACTGTCGATCCTGCATAAGGACAACAGTTTGTATCAGAGCCATTGCTGGAAGGGAAATGACGGACCGAGGCAAAGAATCGGTGACAGAGGAAGTTCGAACCATTGATTTGCTTTGGGCGAACCAGGAAAAAGTCAATCGAAGAATTGATGAATTGGCGGCAGACGTTCAGTGTCTGACCGTCGAGATTCTCCATGGGTTTAATCCCAACACGACGAGAGAACCACACAAATTACTCTTGCAAATAGGTTGGCTCCTAGGAGGAGCATCACTACAGGCCACCATGGGTGGCACTTCCAGATGAACCCCATCGACCCAGTCGGTTCAGAGGAAGAACCGCCTCCCTCCATGGCTACAATCCGACAAACTCTAGTGAAGGGGAGGCAGATAATAGGTATGTGGTGGAGTATCCCCGAAATAGAAGATTAGCAAATTTTCATCACTATCCAGGTGAATTCAAGGTGAAGCTGGACATTTTATTTTTTGACGGTCATTTGCACATTGAAGACCACCTTAATTTGGAGAAGGCGGTTGAGAATATTTTTTATTATATGGATATTGATCTGGATAAGCAAGTCATGTACGTTGCATGTAGGTTGAAGGGCGGTGCCAGTGCTTGGTGGGAACAAACTTTACAAATCAGGTGAAGAGAAGGTTGGGGCCGCATAAGCACTTGGGTATGAATGAAACAGCTACTTCGATCTCAATTCATTCCTACTAATTTTGAACATATTTTGTACTTGAGGTACCAACATTATGTGCAAGGTTTAAGATCCGTAAGTGAATATTCGAAAAGGGTTCAATAGATTGAGCACAATGAATGATCTCAACGAGTCCGCCACTCAATTGGTAGCTCGTTATATCGGGGGTCTCAAGGATAGCATCCAAGACAAACAAGAATTGAATTCAGTTTTGTCCATGCCGCAGGAGGTGAACTTAGCCATGAAGGTGGAAGTGGAACATAATCGAAAATCAAAACCTCCATATAACCGGAGACATTGGAAAGAATCTAGTGCAACAAGTAATAAAGGGAACTCCTAGTAGGCGACGAGAACGGCACATACCACCAATCTGGTCACCCCACCAGTTGCTTCCTCTAGTATTGGGGGCGAAGGAAGATCCTAGATGAAGCCAAAATATACTCCTAATGTCACCCACAATGCTGAATTGTTTTCGTTGTTTCCAGCCCGGACCTAAATCTAATGAGTGTCCACAACGTCAGCAAGTATAATTTGCGAAGCTTGATGAAGAAAATGAACAGGGGGAGGCAGATGTGGATAAGGAGGACGACACTGAAGATGTTCACACTGACGAGGGAGAGCCATTCTAGGAGTCATGGAAAAATTTCTCCTGGCACCGCGGCATACCAATATATCACAACGCCATGCTATCTTTAAAATGCGATGTACCATAAATGGTAAGGAGTACGATCTCCTAATTGATAGCGGATGCACCAAAAATATAGTTTTGATATCTATCGTTCAAGGTCTACAGTTAAAGACGACTAAAAATTCGCAACCATAACTAGGTCAACAAGGGAATGTAGATCATGGTTACTGAATCTTGTCGTGTGACCTTCTCTATTAGCAAACAGTATGTGTGCGACGTATTATGCGATGTCCTTGATATGGACGTATGCCATTTGATTTTGGGGAGACCATGGAAGTTCGATGTGGACGCTCATTATGATGGTCATGCAAACGTGTATTCCCTCGACTGGAAGGGGCGAAAGTTGCGATTGTTACCTGGAGCGGCTGAAGTGCCTTCGTTGGGTAAAGGAGTATCCAAGCAAGCCACAGTCCATATGGTGTCGGGTTCCTTGTTATTACAATGTTGGCCATAATAGTCTCCTATGTTTGCTTTACTAGTTGCCGAAGTGAATGCATTTTTGCAATCGCAAGAGCTCTCTAGTGATATTTTCAAACTCCTCACTCGTTATCGTGATGTCATACCAGATGAACTACCTGCCAAGCTTCCACCTCTCCGGAGCATCCAACATCAAATTGATTTCATACCCAGTGACATATTGTCTAACTTGCCCCACTAACTCAACCCAAAAGAATAGCTGATTTTGGCAGAGCTTGTTGATGATTTGTTGAGGAAATATCTAATACAAATTAGTTTGAGGCCTTATGTAGTGCTCGCACTATTGGTACCAAAAAAGATGGCAACTAGCGGATGTGTGTCGATAGCAAAGCTATTAATAAAATCACAGTAAAAAATAGGTTCCCAATGCCACACATAGAATAACTGCTTGACAAGCTCATGGGGTCATCGGTCTTCCCAAAATTGGATTTGCGGAGTGGCTACCATCAGATTCGTATTCGGCCAGGAGATGGAAGACTATTTTTAAAACACCGCAAGGACTATATGAAACCGTTCAGATTATGTAATGTGCCTTCCACATTCATGAAGATGATGAACGAAGTTTTAAAACCTTTTTTGGGCAAATTTTGCATTGTATATTTTGACGATATATTGGTATATAGCGCCAACCGACATCAACATCTCCAACACTTAACATATCTTTTTGAAATCTTAAGAGCACACAAATTATTTGTCAATCTCCCCAAATGCAAATTAGCAACCTCGAAGGTCTGATTTTTGGGGTTTATTGTCTCGGCGGATGGCATTCATGTTGATCCACAAAAGGTCTCCGCTATACAAGATTGGCCACCACCGAAATCCTTCTTTGATGTTCGCAGTTTCCACGATTTAGTAAACATTTATAGGCGATTTATCAAGAATTTCAGCATTCTTATGGCTCCAGTTACTGATTGCTTAAAGTTCATATCATTTCGGTGGGAATCCGAACAACAACAAAGCTTCCAGACGATTAAAGATGCTCATACAACTGCACCCATTTTGGTGCTTCCTAGTTTTGACAAACCCTTCCATTGGTATTGGAGCAGTGCTTTCACAAATGGGTAAGCCTGTTGCATTTCCAATAAGAAATTGTTAGGGCGCTCGGCAGAAATGGACTGCTTACAAATAGGAATTGTATGCAATAGTTCGTGTGCTGAAATAGTGGGAGCCGTATTTACTGCTTCAAAACTTTATTCTATATAGTGATAACAAAGCCTTGCAACACATAAATACTCAAAAGAATATTAACTGAAAGCATGCTCGTTGGCTTATGTTCCTACAACGATTCTCCTTTACACTTAAGCACAAGCCAGGAATTGAAAATGCCCGCAGCAGGAAATCCGTGTTGCTTACCAGGCTCCAAACCGAAATAGTCAGCCTTGAACATCATAAAGAATTATATGAAGATGATGATGATTTTGGCAATATCTGGGAGCACTGTAGTGAAGCACAATAATTTGAGGATTATTCTATGAGACATGAGTTTCTTTTTAAGCAATATCTGCTTTGCATTCCCCAATTCTCTTGGCATCAACATCTTATAAGAGAAACCTATAGTGGTGGATTTTCAGCACACCTTGGTAAAGACAACACCCTTCAACAACTCAAGTCACGATTTTACTGGCCTCAGTTATACGTGACACCTTCCACCTAGTGGACAGTTGTCCCATTTGCCAAATTTATAAATGAGGAGCCCAAAATACAGGGTTATACATGCCATTACCGGTTCCTGACTCTATATGGAAAGACCTGAGCATGGACTTTGTTCTTGGTTTGCCAAGAATAAGGTGGGGCATTGACTCTATCATGCTGGTCGTCAACAGATTCTCAAAGATGAGTCACTTCAGTTCCTGTAAGAAAACCTCCAATGCCATGCATATTGCTAACATTTTTTTAACGAAATTGTTCGCGTGCATGGCTTACCAAGAAGCATTTTGTCGGATCGAGATGTTAAATTCATAAGCCACTTCTAGTGAGAATTGTGGAAGCGGCTCGGCACTGACTGGCGGTTCAGTTCGGCTTATCACCCTCAGTCCGATGGTCAGACTGAGGTTGTCAACCACACATTAGGCAACATGCTTAGATGTTTGGTTCAATAACATCCTATGCAATAGGAAGAGGTCCTTGGTAAAGCCGAATTTGCTTATAATGCTATGCCCAATTGCTCCATAGGTAAGGCATCGTTTACAATTGTCTATACTAAGGCTCCTAACATTGCTGTATACATCATAGTTCTACCTAAATGCAAATCCTCGGTGGCCCCTTCGTTCACGGAAGACTACTCCAAAAAGATTTTTGATGTTTAATAGCAATTCATCAACTCCAATCAATGTTATAAGGAAGCCGTTGACATCCACTGCAGGCCGCGTCTATTCCAGGTTGGTGATTTGGTCATGGTACACCTCCATCACGAACGATTTCCACTTGGAACTTACTCTAAATTATCTCAACACAAAATCGGTCCCATGCCTATCATTGCTAAAATAAACGATAATGCGTATATCGTGGAGCTTCCACCAGATTGCAATACCTCTTCAACCTTCAAAGTATCAGATATATGGCCTTATCACTCAGCAGATAATGCACGTGTAACACTCAGCTCGTTGGAGTCGAGCTCTTCTGAAGTCGGGGAGGACCGATGCAGTGCCAGTTTATTAGTAAATAATGGCGGAACACTTTATCCACTCTAACAAACTTTATGCTTCCACTACTTTAGTTTCTATTTTTCTGCATATAGAACTTTTACAAACCTTTTACAGTATTTTGATTAAAGATAGTAATAGCTGGGTAGGAAAATACATATAGTAGAAGAAGAGATAGGGAAAGGAAGTTGTCCTCTTTACAAAAGGTATTACACAGAATACAGAGGTATTCCTTGAGCTATTCCCTATTTGTTTGCTGGTGTTGCTTGTGTATTTTTCTTCCAGGTACAGTCGATCCTCCATAAGGACAACAATGACCATCTCCATATAAACACCACCACCATTGACTTCTACCAACATTTAATCTTGTTGTTAAGTTTTAACTGTCTATCTGTGGAAACTGGATTTTCTAATCTCTACAAGACAAATTAGATGATTGTTCTCAATTGTAAATGATCTCATTTTTTTAACTATTTCAAATGGAGAATTCTTGTATCTCCTATTCTATAGTGGATTTTTATGACTATGTCACGCCTCATGATTTTTTCTTTTATTGAGGTTTTCACTTAAAATTTTTTTTTTTGCCTCTTACAATTTTTTCTGTGTATTAAATTTTTGTTAAATGTTAAGATATTAAAAACCACCTCAATTAGCATAAGTTTTATAGCAACAATAATAACAACAAGCCTTTATCCCACTACATGGAATCGCATACATGAATCATTTGTCTTCATTGTGCACAATTAATAATCAAATTATCATTTAAATAAAAAAAAGTTTATTTTTCATATTTTATAACTATATTTTGTTAGGTTTACCTCTACCTTCTTAAAATTGACCAAAATTTATTATATCTTTAGCCCAAGTCGAGTCATCAGAAGGCCGATGTTTTTATATGCTCAAATCATCTTAGGCGACTCTCTCTAATCTTATTTATCATTAGAGCTACTCTAAACTTTTCATCTATATACTCATTTCACATTCTATCTCTAAGTGTGAAACCACTCTTTCACGTGAGCATCCTCATCTTTTCGACACTTATATTAAATTTATGTTTAGATCTCTTTTATTGGCTAATATTCTACAGTTAAAGCATTAATACAGATCTCACAATCATCTAATAGTATTCTCTCTAAAGTTTAAGAGTATACTTTTTGTCACACAACATGCCTGATGCATTTCATCACTTCAACCAACAAACTTAAATTCTACTACTAATTATATCCCCATTTATTTCACTATCATTTTGAACAATAGACTCGAGATATCTAAAAGATGTACTCTTATTAATGATAAGTTGACTAGTGATTTAAAAATTGAATCGAATTGGCAGGTCTGACCGGTTCAACAAAGAATCGGCCTTAAGGCCAATCTGATTCAATATGAAAACCGTTTATGCATCAAGCCGGGCTGAATTGGCCAGAATTGCCTTTTCAACCGGCGAACTGGTCCCGATTCGATTGAACCGCTGGCTTAATTTCAAAATTATTTAAATAATTAAATAAATTATATTAATACATTAAGAATAAAAATATTAAGTAATATTTATAATTTAATAAATTAATTTATACTTTAAATGCTAAAAAAAATTTAATAAAAATTTTAAACCAAATATTTCACATGGATATATCACTCCATACGCATTTTTGTCTCATCAAAACTCAAAAAGTAATATAAACATTAACAAGAGGAACTTCCCAAATAATGTGAGGCTAAATAAATTGAAGCAATTACTTTTCAAGTTTACAACATATATAATATATTTTAAAAGATATTTTTTAAGTAAACTTTCTATAATGTAAATAGATTTTATTTTAATTAATAATGTTAAATAAATTATATTTGTAATAATAAGTGATCTAATCTTAAAATTTTATAAATCTAAAGTTATAATATGACTTTAATATATAATTTATAGGTGTAAATTATATCAAAATATATAACATAAATTAATAATAATTTATATCAAATATATAAATTTATGTTTAAGCTAATTTTTTTATTAAATTTAAAGATCAACTATATTTAAATTTAAAATTATATAAGATATTATTAATTTGTGAATTCAATTTATTTTAATAAAAAACTTATATTATTACATGATTATTCTATAATTTAAATAGTTTTTATATTTATTACATTATCCAATTTGACTCCAATCAAACCATAGAACCCTTATCCTCTCCTTCTTCTTGTTCTCTGCATGTCTAGTTCAATTTTTAGAACCCCAAAACTGATCAGTCAAAGTCACAATCCTCTTACCATATCTATTACTATTAAAATTACATTTAACATATTCAGTTTTAGATCTATTCAAACAAAAACCTTTAAACTCTAAAGTTGATCTCTATAATTCAAATTTTCTTTCAATTCCCTCTTTAGTCTTTATCAAAAAGAAGAATGTCATCAACAGAAAAGCATACAATCAAATAAATTTAATAGCATGTGCCAAAAAAAAAAATTTAAATTAAGTGCTGCCACTTTCTTTTTCAGGTGTTTTCTAAATTCCTCCAATCAAATAAATTCAAAACACACATAAAATATGAAAATTTTAAATTCCTCAACGATTTTTTTTTATTTTTTTTTTGCATTTCCATTTTTCAAATCAAATGCTTAACAACTAAAATGAAGTAACACACACTGGTTTCTTCACGCGTTAAAGGCTAAAACACATCACAATAACCAGCGGCTGTTGAATTACAAAATATTCACACACAAAGGCTAAAAAAAACCAAACAATAAACAATAATTAAAATATAATAATAACAGCTCCATTATTATTGAATAGGGATCATTTGCGATGAATCAAAAGGGTGAAAATGCTCCACGTCACCGAGTACATAGTGGTACACAGTAAGAAATTACGTGGCACATACTGATTCATCTTTGGACGCCGTCCTATAACCGCGTGGATTTTTTTTTTTTTTTTTTGTGACGAGGAACCCCTCCGCTTTGCGGCGAGTAAACCCCGGTCGACCTAGCAGGCAACCCACACCATTTACTAGAGCCAACGCTTAAAACTGTCACAACCTCCCCATGTGATTCGAACCAGGGACTTGGGCTTTGCCCAGCCGAGTTCCCCCCACATGAGTAAGCCATGGTGGTGGAATAATTTTTTAGAACTAAGTTGATACATATCTCGGAATAAAAACTCCTGTTCCTTTCCTCCCAGTAGCCAGTGCGCTCCTTCTCACCTTCTCCAGCTCATGCGCTAACCATGCGCGCCTCTGACAATTCTCACAAACAAAGGGTGCTTGCCATTGCCTCATCCCCGTATCAAACGTTCCATAACGGCTCGCATCAACAAATGAACCAGACATTGGATAAAGTTGTGGTCTTTCTCCATTAATGGAGAACGTTGGAGCTTCATTTTTCCTCTTTTGTTCTTCTTCCTCGTCGTCTTCCGAAATGAGACGCATAATCCGCTCTTCAATCTCCCTGTAGAAACTTTCGTTGTCTTCTTCACTTATGTTTCTCTCCATGCTAGGAAAACGGATTGCGTTGAGAGAATGTTTAAGGAACTATTATATAAGCTGAATGCAGAGAACTTTTCTCCTTCACAATTCATTATCTATCATTAGTTAAGTCGGTCCAGGCAATGGAGGAGAATGAGGGGATTTAGGAGCCATGGGAGTTTGGAAGACCGGGCCTTTGCTTCTCTCCATTCATATTTTCTTTTCGCCAAAATTTACGGCCCAAATCTGAGGCGTTCCTGTCTTTACTATTATTATATATTTGAATGGTGAAAAAGGGTTTTAAAAGCTGACATTTATTATTTTAATGATTTTTTAATCGCTTAAATTGCTATTTTAGTTCTGAATGATTTATTTTATTTTATTTTATTTATTATAATTTAAATTAATTTATAAAACGTGAGGAACAAAATAATGTATTGTATGTATTTTTTTAATGTGTTCGCTTCAAAAAAATTAAAAATTTAAAAAAAGTGTACGGTACATTATGAAGATGGATGTGATATGTATGTTCAAAAATTTTGAAATAAAATTCGATTTCAACAAATGTATAATTAAATTGAACGTCTCGAATTAATTGAGCCCAAATAAAGCACTTGATATATAATTATAAACTTTAGATTATTAATTAAGTGGCTTAAATAATATATGAATCTTACATACTTAAAATCAAATCAAAAGCCTCAGTATGAAGACTCAAATGAGTCCAAGTTCATTTAATTTTGAGGTCATTAAAACACTCAAGTATTGAACATTTGATATGTGATTAAAGTCGTTAATATAAGTAGTTCAATTAATTGTTTTGAATTTTTGGCAAAATTTTTCAAAATGATATTCTTACAAAATTATAGATGTACTGCAAACATGTAGAAGAGAGTTTAGACATCTAAGAAAATCTAGACTTTTACCCAACATTTAATGTGGATGATCATCATAAGCAAGTGCTATCATCATTGCCCGACTTGTGTCATCCAATTGTCATCGCTTGATTTCTATCGTTCAACTTTCATTACCTATCTACCAATATTTCTTATCTCTGAATAACTAATATTTAATGTGGTGCTCCGCTCTGTTGATCAATGCTAGGGTGCTTGAGAACACAACACTGGGGTGCTTAGGTATATAGCACCGGGACATCGTTATTTTTTTTTTTCGGGTGCAAAGCACCCGAAACCGAGCAATGGGGTAACCCCCTGCACCCCTAACAAACATGACAAATTTAAGGTTCGAGGTAACAAAATAACTTATTGATTAACTCAATCAGATTCCATACATAACAAATTATTTTAGTTGAGCTAAATTGTGTGGAATTTTTTTCTAGTTTTTAAGTAAAAAATAGTTGGTCGCTTATAAATCATTTGTTCCTCTTACGAGGCTACTAAATAAAAGTTTCTCATTATCGTCTATTCTCATATATTTTCTAGCACGAAATTGCAACAATAAGAAATCATAATGAGTCCAATAAGTCATTGAACAAAACTAGTTTGAATATAATCATGCATGTACTCAAATCTTATTTACTGAACACTATTCCATAGTCTCCTTAATCAAGAAGCTACTCAGAGTTACATCACTAAAAGCATCCTAAAAGCGCTAGTCTTAACACAATCATTACTCTTGATCATCTATTCAAATCACTACCAACTTATCCTTAATGGACTTTCTTCACTTAAAAGGATTGGCTTGTTTGCCTATTTCTTTTACTCTTCTTTTTCATGTGATTCATTTCTAATGTAAAATTTAATTTATCTTTCATCAAACAACTTTGGATTCGATAAATAATAGGAAATTTTTTTTTTATAATTAATGTTAATATTAACATCTCAGCTTTCAAGAAAAATTCATATATTACATAGATAAAAAAAGAATGCTATAAGAGTCATTAAATTTCTCATGTGAAAAAACTAGAAATGTTAAAAGAAAAAAAAAACTTGAAGTAGCAGTGGTTAGTCTGAGATGAGCAACATTTATCTGGAAAGAGGATAATAAAAAGGATAAAGAAATCACTGATCTCTCGCGGCGAAGCCTGCTCCCACTCTCGCGGCAAATCCCACTCCTGCTCTCGCTCTCGCGGTGAAGCCTGTTGCCGCGACCCCGCTCTCAAGGCAAAGCCCGCTCCTGCTCTCACGACGAAGCCCACTGCCACGACCTGCGACCGCTCTGAAAACGAAGCTCACTACCGTGACCCCCTTTCACGGCGAAGCCCGCTCTCCTGCACTCGCGGCGAAGCCCATTCACGCTCCCGCTCTTGCTGTGAAGCTTGCTGCCACGACCCGCTCTCACAGCAAAGTCTGTTCTCGCTCTCGTGTTCGAGCTACTCACTAGCTATCGAGTCTGGCTATCAAATCGAGGAATCAAGTGTTCGCACTCTAGCTCGACTCGCGAGCTCGATAAGCTCGACTCGTCAAGCCCGAGCCAGCCTCAAGCCGGCTTGACTCGGTTGCACCCCTACCCGTGGCAAATATTTATGTCTTCTAAGCTCTAAGAGCCATGTTATTTGTATTCTTAATTTTAATCTTATAGCTCCTCTTGACACCGGGAATGAGATGACAAACATAACTATTTTAATTTAATGCACCCCCCCCCCCCCCCCCCCCCAAATAAAATTTCTGACTCGGCCACTGGAATTCAGGAGATTGGGAGGAGGAGATGAATGTAGGCCGTAACACGCAAGAATTCTGAGAGTGGAGAGCAAAGCGGTTGAGGGACAATGCTCCTGTAATCCTGTTAGCAATTCTATGTAGAACATTTAACGACCAAAATATGAAAAAAATAAAAATAAAAACTCTCTACGTAGATCCGGATGTAATTTGATATGTCTATAATTTTTTTTTATATGATCCGCATGAAACATGAGATAATATTTAAATTCAAAGGTTTTTATATTAAATGTAGGATTATAACTCTGATTGCAACAAATTTATAGTTGAACTAATCATATTGACCATGTGAATTTATTGATAGTACAATTGAGCTCAAATCAAACGAACAAAATATTTCTAAAAATTTATAAACATTAATAAGGACCAAACGATCTTTAGTTATTACATGCATGGTCGGATCCACCAAGGGCATAGGGTGGGCCCCAATTTTTTTTTTTAATATTTAGAGGGGATATTTTGAAATATTTTGGGCATTTTGCCTACTTATATCAATCCTAAGCATATTTGTCCAGCCCCCTCAAAAAATTTTTTATTTGCCTACTCTAAAAAAAGATGCTGGATCAACCCCTGAATTTACATGCTTATAGCGTTATAGTCAAATCAATCGGCTCGACGAGACAAATCTAATGAGCCAAGATCACTACATTGTAACATCATTAACACGTTCAAGTATTTAATAAATGATCTAAAATCAAGGGAATTAATTTGGATAGTGTAATTGAGTGCTTTGAATTTTGATCAAATTTATCAAAATGCCCATATTAAGAAGCTTAGAAACAGAGCTTCATTTTCTACCAAAAAGGGAGGTTAAAGAACTGAGAGAGCTAAAGAATTGTTTTCCATTTTCCACCTATCACTATGGATGACCATCACCATACAAACACCATCTCCATTGACTTCTATCAACATTTAATCATGTTGTTAAGTTTTAATTGTCTACCCGTGGACACTTGATTTTGTAATTTCTACAAGACAAATTAGATGATTTTTCTCAATTATAAATGATCTCATTTTTTTATCTATTTCAAATGGAGAATTCTTGCTTCTCATATTCTATAGTGGATTGTTATGACTATGTCACGTATCATGAATTTTTCTTTTATTGAGCTTTCATGTAAGAAAAAAATTGTATTTTACAAATTTTTCTGTTTACTAAATTTTTGTTAAAAGTTAAGATATTAATCACCAACTCTATTAGCATAAGTTTTTTAGCAACAACAAAGCCTTTATCTCACTACGTGGAGTCAGCTACATGGATCATTTTTCTTCATTGTGCACAGTTAAGAATCAAATTCTCATTTAAATAAAATAAAAAAGGTCATTTCTAATATTTTATAACTATATTTTTTTAGGTTTACCTCTACCGTCTTGTAAACATGGATCTAATACATCTACTGTCCTAGTCAAGTCATCAGAAGGCCGATGGTTTATGTGCCCAAACCATTTAAGGTGACTCTCTCTAATCTTATATGACATTAGAACTACTACAACCTTTACATGTATATACTCATTTCACATTCTATCTTTAAGTTTGAAACCACTCATCCACCTGAGCATCCTTATCTTTGCAGCAATTAACTTAAATTTATGCTTAGATTTTTTTATTGGCTAACGTACATTAATTCTACACTTAAAACATTATAAATCTCACAACTGTCAGATATAATTTTCTCAAAAGTTTGAGGGATACTTTTTGTCACACAACACGCCTGATTCATTCCTTCACTTCAGCCAACAAACTTGAATTCTAGCTATTTATAATATCCCTATTTATTTCTCTATTATTTTGAACAATAGACCTGAGATATCTAAAAGACGTACTCTTATTAATGACTTGACTAGTTTTTTAAAAATATTGTCGGATCCGGATTAGCAGGTCCAACCAGTTCAACCTGCATGAACCGATCTCAAGGCTGCTTCTGTTCATTCTAAAAATCATTTATGCATCAAATTGGACTTAATTGGCTAGAACTGCTAGTTCAACCTGCGAATCGATCCCAATTCTATTGAACCGGTTGATTTAATTTCTAAACTATTAAAATAAAATAAATTAATTTAATACATTTAGAATAAAAATATTATGTAATATTTCTAATTTAATAAATCAGTTTATACTTAAAATGCTTAATTTTATTAAATAAAAGTTTTCAACCAAACATTTTACATGGCTATATCACTCTATATGAGTTCTTATCTCATATAAACTCAAAAAGTGATATAAACATTAACAAGAGGAACTTCTCACGTGATATGAGGCTAAATAAATTGAAGTACTTACTTCTCAAGTTTACAAATAATATTATATATTTAAAAATATATTTTTTAAATAAACTTTTTATGATGTAAATAATATTTATTTTTAAGTAATAATGTTAAATAAATTATATTTATAATAATAAATGATCTAATCTTAATTATTTATAAATGTAAATTTATAATATGACTCTAATATATAATTTATAGGTATAAATTATATTAAATTATATAACATAAATTAATAATAATTTATATCAAATATATAAATTTGTATGCAAGCTAAATTTTTTTTTAAATTTGAATTAAATTTAAAAATTCAATTTAAAGAAAAAATATATTTAAGTTTTTATTTATATAAGATATTATTAATGTGCATATTCAATTTAATTTTTATTAAAACATTATATTATTACATGATTATTCTATCATTTAAATTTTATTTAAATAGTTTTCATATTTATTACATCATCCAATTTGACTCCAGTCGAACGACATAATCCTTATCATCTCATTCTTCTGCTTATATACATGTCCGATTAAATTTTCACAACCTTAGACTTACGCTCAAGGTCAGAATCCTCTTACTAGATCTATTACTACAAAAATTACAATTACTATATTCAGCTTTAGATCTACTCAAATAAAAATCTTTAAACTCTAAAGTTGTCTCTATAATTCAAATTTTCTTTCAACTCTATCTTTAGTCTTTCTCAACAATTAGAAGAATGTCACCAACAAAAAGCATACAATCAAATAAATTTGTTAGCATATGCCAAAAAAAAAAAAAAAAAAATACTGTCATTTTCCTTTTCAGGTGTTTTCTGAATTCCTCCAATCAAATAAGTTCAAAACACACATAAAATATGAAAATTTTAAATTCCTCAACGATTTTTTTTTCATTTCCATTTTTCAAATCAAATGCTTAACAACTAAAACGCAATAACATGCACTGGTTACTTCATGCCTTAAAGGCTAAAACACATCACAACAACCAACCACTGTTCAATTACAAAATATTTAAAGGACTTCTCCATTGTTATTGAATAGAGATCATTTGTGGCGCCAAATCAGAATGCGCCATGTCATCGAATACACAGCACCGATATGACGTGGCACATACTGATTCGCCTCTAGGCTCCATCCAGTGACCGCATGGAATAATTTTTTAGAACTAAGTGGATACATATCTCAGAATAAAAACGCCCGTTCCTTTCCTCATAGTAGCCAGCGTGCTCCTTCTCACCTTCTCCAGCTCATACGCTAACCATGCGCTCATCTAACAATTCCCACAACCAAAGAATGATTGCCATTGCCTTATCCCTGTATGAAACGTTCCATAACAGCTTGCAACAACAAATGAATCAGACATTGATAAAAGCTATGGTCTTTCTCCATTAATGGAGAGCGGAGGAGCTTCGTTTTCCCTTTTTGATTCTTCTTCCTCATTGTCATCCGAAATGATGTGCATGATCCACTCTTCAATCTCCTTGTAGAAACTTTCATTGTCTTCTTCATTTATGTTTCTCTCCAAGCCAGGAAAACGGATTGGAGGCAGGTAGTACTCGATAGGATAACAACACGGGCCAAACTCAACTATTATGGGAGCAACACGGAGGAGCAATGGTATATAATTGTTGGGGACTCTGAAAGGGTGAAAAGGGGTGCGATGTGGATGAAAAGACCAGTAAAACATTTTTCCAGGTAATTAATTAACGACGAATTTGTGATGAAGGCAGAGGAGCAATTGGAAAGGAAGATGAGATGAACCTTCGTGGATGGGAATATGGAGACCTTCAGGTTTGGAGGGAGAGAAGGATTAAGGGATTATTATATAAGCCGAACGAATAGAACTTTTCTCCTTCGGGATTCAATAATTACCAACAGTTAAGTCAGTCTAGGCGATGGAGGAGAATGACGGGATTTAGGAGCCATGGGACTCTTGGAAGACCGGATCTTTGCGGCTCTCCCTTCATATTTTCTTAGCGCCCAAATTTAGGGCCCAAACTAGAGGCTTTCACGTCTTTACTATTATTATATATTTGAATTGTGAATAGGCGGTTTAAAAGCTGACTATTATTATTTTAATGATTTTTTAATGGCTTAAATTGCTAGTTTTGTTATGAAGTTATACTCAAATTGCCTTTTACCATAGAAAAATACAGAGGAATTGATGTTGAATGATTTATTATATTTTACTTAATTTATTATAATTTAAATTAATGTGTAAAATGTGAGGAACAAAATAATGAATTGTATGTATTTTTTTTAATGATTTTAACATTATAGGAAGGATATATACAGTCTTAACTCTTAAGGGATACTAGGTGTACGTACGCTCATATTTGCTCGGATCGATTTAATTAAGTCATGATGAGTGATACATTATCAATATTTTTGCTGAGAGGTATGAAGATCAATGTTTTTGCAAACAAAACTATTTTATTTATTTACAGCTAAAAAAGTAAATAAATAAATAAATAAAACTACTTTAAGCGACCCTGCATTGGATTAAAGGCCTTGAAGTAGCAGTGGTATGTCTGAGACGAGCAACATTTTTCTAGAAAGAGGATAATAAAATGGATAAATAAATCAGGAGATTGGAAGGAGGAGATGAATGTAGGCCGTAACACGTAGAAATTCTGAGAAGTGCTCGAGGGACAATGCTCCTGTAATCCTGTTAGCAATTCTATGTAGAATATTTAACGACTAAAATATGAAAAAATAAATAAATATAAAAACTCTCTACCCTATTTGTCTACAATGAGAAGGTAATTTGATATGTCTATAATTTTTTTTTAATGATCCACATGAAACATGAGATAATATTTAAATTCAGAGGTATTTATATTAAATGTAAGATTATTATAACTCTAATTGCAACAAATTTATAGTTGAACAAATCATATTGACCAAATCAACTACATTTAAATTTAAAATTATATAAGATATTATTAATGTATGAATTAAATTTATTTTAATAAAAAACTTATATTATTACATGATTATTCTGTTATTTAAATAGATTTCATATTTATTACATCATCCAATTTCACTCCGGTCCAACCACAGAACCCTTATCCTCTCCTTCTTCTTGTTCTATGCATGTCCAGTTCAATTTTCAGTACCTCAGATCTAATCACTCAAAGTCACAATCCTCTTACCATATCTATTACTATTAAAATTACATTTAACATATTCAGTTTTAGATCTACTCAAACAAAAACTTTTAAACTCTAAAGTTGATCTCTATAATTCAAATTTTCTTTCAATTCCCTCTTTAGTCTTTATCAAAAAGAAGAATGTCATCAACAAAAAAACATACAATCAAATAAATATGTTAGCATGTGCCAAAAAAAAAATTAAATGCTGCCACTTTCTTTTTCAGGTGCTTTTGGAATTCATCCAATCAAATAAATTCAAAACACACATAAAATATGAAACCTTTTAAATTCCTCAACGTTTTTTTTTTTTTCATTTCCGTTTTTCAAATCAAATGCTTAACAACTAAAACGCTGTAACACACACTGGTTTCTTCACGCCTTAAAGGCTAAAACACATCACAACAACCAGCCACTGTTGAATTAATAAATATTCACACTCAAAGGTTAAAAAAAACCAAACAATAAACAATAATTAAAATATAATAATAACAGCTTCTCCATTATTATTGAATAGCGATCATTTGCGGTGAATCAAAATGCGCCACGTCAACGAGTACATAGCGGTACACCGCACCGGTACACAGTAAGAAATTACGTGGCACATATTGATTCGACTATGGACGCCATCCAATGACCGCGTGGATTTTTTTTTTGGTGACGAGGAACCCCTTCGCTTTGCGACGAGTAAACCTCGGTCAACCTAGTAGGCAACCCACACTATTTACCCAGGCCAATGCTTAAAACTGTCACGACCGCCCCATGGGATTCGAACCAGGGACTTGGGCTTTGCCCAACCGAGTTCCTCCAACATGAGCTAAGCCATGGTGGGTGGAATAATTTTTTAGAACTAAGTTGATACATATCTCGGAATAAAAACTCCTGTTCCTTTCCTCCCAGTAGCCAGCGCGCTCCTTCTCACCTTCTCCAGCTCATGCGCTAACCATGCGCGCCTCTGACAATTCTCACAAACAAAGGGTGCTTGCCATTGTCTCATCCCCGTATCAAACATTCCATAACGGCTCGCATCAACAAATGAACCAAACATTGGAAAAAGCTGTGGTCTTTCTCCATTATTGGAGAGCGGAGGAGCTCCGTGTTTCCACTTTTGTTCTTCTTCCTCGTCGTCATCCGAAATGAGGCAGATGATCCGCTCTTCAATCTCCCTGTAGAAACTTTCATTGTCTTCTTCACTCACGTTTCTCTCCATGCTAGGAAAACGGATTGCGGGGAGAGAATGATTAAGGGACAAATATATAAGCCGAATGCAGAGAACTTTTATCCTTTGGAATTCATTATCTATCATTAGTTAAGTCTGTCCATGCAATGGAGGAGAATGAGGGGATTTAGGAGCCATGGGAGTTTGGAAGACCGGGCCTTTGCTTCTCTCCATTCATATTTTCTTTGCGCCAAAATTTACGGCCCAAATCTGAGGCGTTCCTGTCTTTACTATTATTATATATTTGAATGGTGAAAAGGGCGTTTAAAAGCTGGCATTTATTATTTTAATGATTTTTAATAGCTTAAATTGCTATTTTAGTTCTGAAGTTATACTCTAATGGCCTTTTAACATAGAAAACTACAACGGAATTGTTGTTGGAATGATTTATTATATTTTATTTTATTTATTATAATTTAAATTAATGTGGAAAACGTGAGGAACAAAATAATGTATTGTATGTATTTTTTTATTGTGATATTAAGTCTTCGCTTAACAAAATTAAAAATTAAAAAAAAAATAGTCTACGGTACGTTATTAATAATTCAGTATAGATGTGATATATATGTTCAAAAAATTTGAAATAAAATTAAAAGTTCCATTTCAACAAATGTATAATTAAATTGAACGTCTCGATTTAAATGAGCTCAAATAAAGCACTTGATACATAATTATAAACTTTAGATTATTAATTAAGGGGCTTAAATAATATATGAATCTTACATACTTAAAATCAAATCAAATGCCTCAATATGAAAGCTCAAATGAGTCCAAGATCATTTAATTTTGAGGTCATTAGAATACTCAAGTATTGAACATTTGATATGTGATTAAAGTCGTTAATATAAGTAATTCAATTAATTGTTTTGAATTTTTGGCAAAATTTTTCAAAATAATATTCTTACAAAATTATAGATGTACTACAGACATGTAGAAGAGAGCTTAGATATCTAAGAAAATCTAGATTTTTACCCAACATTTAATGTGGACGATCATCGTAAGCAAGTGCTATCACCATTGCCCGACTTATGTCATCCAATTGTCATCACTTGACTTATATCGTTCAACTTTCAATACCTATCTATCAAAACTTCTTATCTCTGAATAACTAATATTTAATGTGGTGCTCTGCTCTGTTGATCAACGTTTGGGGTGCTTGGGAACACAACAATGGGGCGCTCAGGTATACAGCGCCGGGACGTCGTAACTATTTTTTGTGTTTTTTTTTTTTTTTTAATTTCGGGTGCAAAGCACCCGAAACCGAGCAATGGGGTAACCCCGACACCCCTAACAAACACGACAAATTTAAGGTTCGAGGTAACAAAAAAACCTTATTGATCAACTCAATCAGATTCCACACATAACAAATTATTTTCGTTGAGCTAAATTGTTTGAAATTTTTTTCTAGTTTTTAAGTAAAAAATAGTTAGTCTCTTATAAATTATGTGCTCCTCTTACGAAGCTACTAAATAAAAGTTTCTCTATATTGACTATTCTCATATATTTTCTAGCAAGCAATTGCAACAATAAGAAGTCATAATGAGTCTAATAAGTCATTGAACAAAACTAGTTTGAACATAATCATGCATTTACTCAAATCTTATTTACTGAACACTATTCCATAGTCTCCTTAATCAAGAAGCTACTAAGAGTTACATCACTAAAAGCATCCTAAAAGCGCTAGTCTTAACACAATCATTACTCTTGATCATCTATTCAAATCACTACCAACTTATCCTTGATCTCTCACATATTTACTGACCATGTCTCTATCAAAAAACTATAAATAGATCCCTCATTTCTCATGGAAAGGGGACTCATGAGAGAGAAACTATAATTCTCATCGCTTGACTTCCCTTATTCGGGATTTCCACGTAAAAAATATTGTGTTCTCTGTTTGTGTGCTAGATATCCGTAGAACGCTAAGACGTAAAATTTTTAACTCTTTCATCGCTTATATTCTAATCCGCAACACACATTTATAGTACAAAATTTTCCTTTTCGCTTGGAATAACCCTCACTCACCTTATGAACTCCCTTTCTTCACAAATAAATTAAGTCATTCTATTATTTTTTATTTTTAAATGTGTTCTTCTTCAATATAGAAAGTGTTAGATGATATATGTGAGCAGACAATGAATTGAGATATCTCTCTTTCTTTAAGTTGGGTTTATTCAATTCGTTTCGGATGGACTTTCTTCACATAAAATGATTGGCTTGTCTGCCTATTTCTTTTACACTTCTTTTTCATGTGATTAATTTCTCATGTAAAATTTAATTTATCTTTCATCAAACAACTTTTGGATCCGATAGATAATAGGAAAATATTTTTTTATAATTAATGTTAATATTAAAATCTAAGCTTTCAAGAAAAAATCATATATTACTAGATAAACAGGAATGTTAAAAGAGACATTAAATATCTCATGTGAAAAATTAGAAATGTTAAAAGAAAAAAAAAACTTGAAGTAGCAGTGGTTAGTCTGAGACGAGCAAAATTTTTCTGGAAAGAGGATAATAAAAAGGATAAAAAAACCACTTATCTCTTGTAGCGAAGCTTGCTCCCGCTCTCAAGGCAAATCCCACTCCCACTCTCGCTCTCGCGGTGAAGCCTACTGCTGCGACCCTCTCTCGAGGCGAAGCCCGCTCCTGCTCTCACGGTGAAGCCCACTGCCACGACCTGTGACCCGCTCTCACAACGAAGCCCACTACCGTGACCCTTTTTCGCGGCGAAGTCCGCTCTTGCTCTCGCGCCGAAGCCTGCTGCCGCGACCCGCTCTCGCAGCGAAGCCCATTGCCGCACCCCGCTTTCGCGGTGAAGCCCATTCACGCTCCCGCTCTTGCGGCGAAGCCTGCTGTCACCCGCTCGCACGGCGAAGTCCGCTCCCGATCTCGTGTTCGAGTTGCTCGACTAGCTATATAGTCGAGCAATCGAGTGTTTGAGCTAAAGCTCGATAAGCTCAACTCGTCGAGCCTGAACCATCTCTCGAGCCAGCTTGACTCGGGGTTACCCCTACCCGTGGCAGATATTTATGTCTTCTAATATCTAAGGATCATGTTATTTGCATTATTAATTTTAATCTTATAGCTCCTCTTTACACTGGGAATGAGACGACAAACATAACTAATTTAATTTAAAAGGATAAAGAAACCACTGATCTCTTGCAGCAAAGCTTGCTCCCGCTCTCAAGGAAAATCCCACTCCCGCTCTAACTCTCGCGGTGAATCCTGCTGCCGTGACCCTCTCTCGAGATGAAGCCCGCTCCTGCTCACGACCTGCGACCTGCTCTCACAACGAAGCCCACTACCGTGACCTTCTTTTAACGACCAAAATATGAAAAAAAAAAAAAAAAAAAAAAAAAAAAAAAAAAACTCTCTCTACCCTATTTGTCTAGAACGGGAAAGGTAATTTGATATGTCTATAAAAATTTTTTATATGATCCGCATGAAACATGAGATAATATTTAAATTCAAAGGTTTTTATATTAAATGTATAACTAATAATATTGATCAGATGAATCTATTGACACTACAATTAAGCTCAAATCAAGCACACAAAAAATACCTAAAAATTTCTAAACATTAATAAGGACCAAATTATCTTTATTTCTTACATGCTTATAAAGTTATAGTCAAATCAAGCGATTGGACGAGACAAATCTAATGAGCCTAAGATCACTATATTGTAACATTATTAACATTTTCAAAGATTTAATAAATGATCTGTAGTTAAGGGAACTAATTTGAACATTATGATAGAGTGCTTTGAATTTTGATTAAATTTTTTAAAATGCTTAAATAAAGAAGCTTATAGACATAGCTTCATCCTCTACAAAAAAGGGAGATAAAAATGATGCCTCCATCATTGAGGATGACTGATGCAGTACTGATTTATTAATAAATAATGGCGGAACACTTTATCCACTCTAAAAAACGTACTTTATGCTCCCACTACCTTAGTTTCTATTTTTTTGCATATAGCACTTTTACAAACCTTTTACAGTATTTTGATTAAAGATAATAATAGTTGGGTAGGAAAATACATATAGTAGAAGAAGAGATAGAGAAAGAAAGTTGTCTTCTTTACAAAAGGTATTACACATAGAATACAAAGGGATTCCTTGAGCTATTCCATGTTTGTTTGCCTGTGTTGCTTGTGTATTTTTCTTCCAGGTACTGCCGATCCTGCATAAGGACAACAGTTTGTATCAGAGCCATTGCTAGAAGGGAAATGACGGACCGAGGCAAAGAATCGGTGACAGAGGAAGTTTGAACCATTGACAAAGCTTTGGGCGAACCAGGAAAAAGTCAATCGAAGAATTGATGAATTGGTGGCAGACGTTCAGCGTTTGACCGTCGAGATTTCTCGTGGGTTTAATCCCAACATAGCGAGAGAACCACACCAATTCCTCCGTTGAGAGGGGACATTTGCAAATAGGTTGGCTCCTAGGAGGAGAATCTCTGCAGGCCACCATGGGTGGCACTTCCAGATGAACCCCATCGATCCAGTTGATTCAGAGGAAGAATTGCCTCCCCTCCATTGGCTACGATCTAAGAGACTCCAATGAAGGGGAGACAGATAACATGTATGTGGCGGAGTATCCCCGAAATAGAAGATTAGAAAATTTTCATCACTATACAGGTGAATTCAAGGTGAAGGTGGACATTTCGCTTTTTTATGGGCATTTGCACATTGAAGACTACCTTGATTTGGAGAAGGCGGTTCAAAAATTTTTTTATTATATGGATATTGATCTGGATAAGCAAGACAAGTATGTGGCATGTAGGTTGAAGGGCGGTGCCAGTGCTTGGTGGGAACAAACTTTACATATCATGTGAAGAGAAGGTCGGGGCCGCATAAGCACTTGGATAAGAATGAAACAGCTGCTTCGAGCTCAATTTCTTCCTACTGATTTTGAACATATTTTGTACATGAGGTACCAACATTGTGTGCAAGGTTTAAGATCCGTAAGTGAATATACGGAAGAGTTCAATAGATTGAGCGCAAGGAATGATCTCAACGAGTCCGCCACTCAATTGGTAGCTCATTATATCGGGGGTCTCAAGGATAGCATCCAAGACAAACTAGAATTGAATTAAATTCTGTCTTTGCCACAGGCGGTGAACTTAACCATGAAGGTGGAAGTGGAACATAATCGCAAATCAAAAACTCCATATAATCGGCGACATTGGCAAGAATCTAGTGCAGCAAGTAATAAAGGGAACTCCCCGCTGGCGGCGAGAACGGTACAGATCAACAATCCGGTCACCCCACCAGCTGCTTCCTTTAGTATTGGAGGCTCAAGGATAGCATCCAAGACAAACTAGAATTGAATTCAATTTAGTCTTTGCCACAGGCGGTGAACTTAACCATGAAGGTGGAAGTGGAACATAATCGCAAACTCCATATAACCGCCGACGGCAAGAATCTAGTGCAGCAAGTAATAAAGGGAACTCCCCGCAGGCGGCGAGAATGGTACAGATCAACAATCCGGTCATCCCACCAGCTGCTTCCTTTAGTATTAGAGGCGAAGGAAGATCCCAGATGAAGCCAAAATCTGCTCCTAATGTCAATCCGTATGCAAGTTCCACAACACTGAAGTATTTTCGTTGTTTCTAGCCCGGACACAAATCCAATGGGTGTCCACAACGTCAGCAACTACAATTTGCGGAGCTTGACGAAGAAAATAAACAAGGGGAGGCAAATGTGGATAAGGAGGACGACACTGAAGATGTTCACACTGACGAGGGAGAGCCATTCTTAGGAGTCATGGAAAAATTGTTCTTGGCTCCGCGACATACCAACATATCACAACGCCATGCTATCTTTAAAACGTGATGCACCATAAATGGTAAGGAGTACGATCTCCTAATTGATAGCGGAGGCACAAAAAATATAGTTTTGAGATCTGTCGTTAAAGGACTACAGTTAAAGACGACTAAAAATTCACAACCGTATAAGATTAGCTGGGTCAAAAAGAGAATGGAGATCATGGTTACTGAATCTTGTCGTGTGACCTTCACTATTGGCAAACAGTATGTGTACGACGTATTATGCGATGTCCTTGATATGGACATATGCCATTTGATTTTGGGGAGACCATGGCAGTTCGATGTGGATGCTCATTATGATGGCCGGGCAAATGTGTATTCCCTCGTTTAGAAGGGGCAAAAGTTGTGATTGTTACCTGAAGTAGCTGAAGTGCCTTCGTTGGGTAAAGGAGTACCCAAGCAAGCCAAAGTCCATATGGTGTCAGTTTCCTTGTTATTACAATGTTGGCGAGAACAGTCTCTTATGTTTGCTTTACTAGTTACCAAAATGAATGCATTTTCGCAATCGCAAGAACTCTATAGTGATATTTCTGAACTCTTCACTCGTTGTCATGATGTCTTACCAGAGGAACTACCTGCCGAGCTTCCACCTCTCTGGAGCATCCAACATCAAATTGATTTTTTACCCGGTGCCATATTGTCGAACTTGCCCCACTATAGGCTCAACCCAGAAGAACAGTTGATTTTAGCAGAGCTTGTTGATGATTTGTTGAGGAAATAGCTAATACAAATTAGTTTGAGCCCTTATGTAGTGCCCGCACTATTGGTACCAAAAAAGATGGCAACTGGCGGATGTGTGTCGACAACAAAGCTGTTAATAAAATCACAGTCAAATATAGGTTCCCAATGCCAATCATAGAAGAGCTGCTTGACAAGCTCACGGGGTCATCAGTCTTCTCAAAATTGGATTTGCAGAGTGGCTACCATTAGATTCGTATTCGGCTAGGAGATGGAAGACTACTTTTAAAACACTGCAAGGATTATATGAATGGAAGGTAATGCCGTTCGAATTGTGTAATGTGCCCTCCACATTCATGAGGATGATGAATGAAGTTTTAAAACCTTTTTTGGGCGAATTCTGTAATGCAGTACTGGTTTATTAGTAAATAATGGCGGAACGCTTTATCCACTCTAACAAACTTTATGCTCCCACTACCTTAGTTTCTATTTTTCTGCATATAGAACTTTTACAAACCTTTTACAGTATTTTGATTAAAGATAGTATCTTTACAAAATATATTACACACAAAATACAAAGGTATTCCTTGAGTTATTCCCTGTTTGTTTGCTGGTGTTGCTTGTATTTTTCTTTCAGGTACTATCGATTCTGCATAAGGACAACAATGACCATCTCCATATAAACACCACGACCATTGATCTACCAACATTTAATCTTGTTGTTAAGTTTTAACTGACTACCTGTGGAAACTGGATTTTCTAATCTCTACAAGACAAATTAGATGATTGTTCTCAATTGTAAATGATCTCACTATTTCAAATGGAGAATTCTTGTATCTCATATTCTATAGTGGATTGTTATGACTATTCCACACCTCGTGATTTTTTCTTTTATTGAGGTTTTCACATAAAATTTTTTTTGCCACTTACAATTTTTTCTGTGTACTAAAATTTTGTCAAATGTTATGATATTAAACACCACCTCAATTAGTTTAAGTTTTTTAGCAACAATAATAACAACAAGCCTTTATCCCACTACATGGAATCACATACATGAATCATTTGTCTTCATTGTGCCCAATTAATAATCAAATTCTCATTTAAATAAAAAAAGTTCATTTTTTATATCTTATAACTATATTTTGTTAGGTTTACCTCTACCTTCTTAACATTGACCAAAATTTATTACATCTTTAGCCCAAGTCAAGCCATCAGAAGGCCGATGTTTTTATGTGCTCAAATCATCTTAGGCGACTCTCTCTAATCTTATTTATCATTAGAGCTACTCTAACCTTTTCATGTATATACTCATTTCACATTCTATCTCTAAGTGTGAAACCACTCTTCCACCTGAGCATCCTCATCTTTTCGACACTTAACTTAAATTTATGCTTAGATCTCTTTTATTGGCTAATATTCTACAGTTAAAGCATTAATGCAGATCTCACAACCATCTAATAGTATTCTCTCTAAAGTTTAAGAGTATACTTTTGGTCACACAACAGGCCTGATGCATTTCGTCACTTCAACCAACAAACTTAAATTCTACTACTAATTATATCCCCATTTATTTCACTATCATTTTGAACAATAGACTCGAGATATCTAAAAGATGTACTCTTATTAATGATAAGTTGACTAGTGTTTTAAAAATTGAATCGAATTCGCAAGTCTGACCGGTTCATCCATGAATCGGTCTTAATGCCAATCCGATTCATTCTGAAAACTGTTTATGCATCAAGCTGGGCTGAATTGGCCAGAATCGCCTTTTCAACCGGTGAACTAGTCCCGATTCGATTAATCCGCCGGCTTAATTTTAAAATTATTTAAATAATTAAATAAATTATATTAATACATTAAGAATAAAAATGTTAAGTAATATTTATAATTTAATAAATTAATTTATACTTAAAATGCTTAATTTTTTAATAAAATTTTTCAATCAAATATTTCACATGGATATATCACTCCATATGCATTTTTGTCTCATCAAAACTTAAAAAGTAATATAAACATTAACAAGAGGAACTTCCCAAGTTATGTGAGGCTAAATAAATTGAAGCAATTACTTTTCAAGTTTACAACATATATAATATATTTTAAAAGAGATTTTTTAAATAAAATTTCTATTATGTAAATAGATTTTATTTTAATTAATAATGTTAAATAAATTATATTTGTAATAATAAGTGATCTAATCTTAAAATTTTATAAATCTAAATTTATAATATGACTTTAATATATAATTTATAGGTGTAAATTATATCAAAATATATAACATAAATTAATAATAATTTATATCAAATATATAAAATTATGTGTTAGCTAATTTTTTTATTAAATTTAAAGATCGACTATATTTAAATTTTAAATTATTTAAGATTTTATTAATTTGTGAATTCAATTTATTTTAATAAAAAACTTGTATTATTACATGATTATTCTGTTATTTAAATATTTTTTATATTTTTTACATAATCCAATTTGACTTCAATCCAACCATAGAACCCTTATCCTCTCCTTCTTCTTGTTCTATGCATGTCCAATTCAATTTTCACAACCTCAGATTACTCAAAGTCACAATCCTGTTACAATATCTATTACTATTAAAATTACACTTAAAATATTTAATTTTATATCTACTCAAACAAAAACCTTTAAACTCTAAAGTTGATCTCTATAATTCAAATTTTCTTTCAATTCCCTCTTTAGTCTTTATCAAAAAGAAGAATGTCATCAACAAAAAAGAAGAATGCAATCAAATAAATTTGTTAACATGTGCTTGTGGGTCTCCGAAAGGATTCCGCTCGTGTGGTTCGAATGCAAAGGGTACGATCACACTATCCCGTAGGACAAAACGGTCGTAGGCCTTTACAATCGACACAAGCAGGCCGATGGAAGAGCAGATGGAGCTATAGATACGATTAACCATGGAGGATAGCGGCTTTCACCTACCAACCTCGATGGATAATAATATATATAACCCAAAAGTTTATGAGATTTCCCCTATTCGATACATCAGCATCGAATATGGTTTATTTGATTGTAGGGATCGGTTTCCTACGGGCGCAAGCCCCCGTAGTTAATTACATCTTAGACCTTGATCTAAGAAAACTCTCGATTAAGGATGGTGTATTATTTTCTTCTTGATTTGATGCACAGAGAAAGTTCCTAAGTTCTACTCCGAAGAAGATGAACTCTTCTCTTTACCCTTAGCAATGATTAGACTTTTTAAATGAATAAAAATATAATTAAAATTTTGAGTTTAAAAGATTGAAGACCAGATTATTACCCTAAGAAAAATAACGAATTCAGAATTCAACACAAATGAAAGAGACACACCTAGGGGACTTATAACTTAAATCCCACTAGGGATCTAAGCAGCCCTGACCTGGATTTACCACCCTGCTCGGAAAGGGGTGCCAGCTAAACTCCACCTAGCGTTTCAAATCCATGTTATCAAGTCTTATGCAAATGCAAGACTGGTAGGATATAGAAAAGGAAATGTGTATCAAGCCCAACTATGAATGGTGCCATGCTTATGCAAAGTAAACTATCCCTCTATGTTCCAAAAGAAAAATCTATATGCTGATTCAAGGCTATGCATGTGTAGGTAAGGCCAATCAGGACTGGCCAGTAGTCACTGTAAAGTGAGCAAGATTTATTTATTGTAATTTAAAAAAAGTGACCCCTTTAAAGGAATCATGCATTAATTTTTAAAAAAATTGGTTGATTTTAATCCTATATTCACTTTTTATCTTGCTTAAGAAAATTTTAACTTTATAGAAAATTTAATATCCTAAAAAGCCTAATGTTGACTCCGTCCGAGCCACACCCAAACAAAGCAATTTAAGAAACCTAGGAAAAATCATGCAGTTCTAATGCGCAAGCAAAGTAAAGAAAACACAGTAAAAAAACAAAGAAAGCCCACGAAAGAGAGTGTCCATGGCAAGTGCCATACAATATTACATCATAGAGTACAGAAAAGTAATGGTGGCCGGGCTCCACCGACAACAAATCGGGAACGACGCAAATCTTAAAATAAGGCATTTTTACATCTCCAGTCTTCATACTTGCTCGTACTTCCTTGATTCGTCTATGGATCATCTTCAGTCCTTCAGGCTCCTTGTAGTGAATGCTCCAAAAAGATGTCCAAATGAAGAAGGAAACTCTATGTATGAGTTTTCTTTTCCCTTTGGACTCCTATATGTTTAAAATG
This sequence comes from Dendrobium huoshanense, assembly GCA_016618105.1. NCBI lineage: Eukaryota > Viridiplantae > Streptophyta > Magnoliopsida > Asparagales > Orchidaceae > Dendrobium > Dendrobium huoshanense. The sequence continues at coordinate 55,948,437 of CM028344.1, forward strand.
CCTTATTTTAATGATTTTCACAACATTTATCAAATACATTGCATTAATAAAAGAAGAAAATCTAGACTCTCCTGCATGGGTTATCCTAAGCAGTTATAATCAAAATCATCCAAGAAAAATCGTCCACGCAGTTATATATAAATGAAAATGCTGAAAATAAATCACACTTGGCCGTGCTCTAATCATTAGGGGCTAAGCAGCTGAAGCATGTACCTAAAGCAATTATAAATGATTACTATTAATTTTAGCCCCCTTTAGCGCTGTGTGAGCACGGCCACCTGCAAGAAGACAATGTTAGTATGAAAAGCGTGCCTAACCTATGGGTATTCTAACGCTCACAACAACAGTGCAGAAAGAAAACTAAATAAACGTCACAGAAAAGCGCCACAGAAAAAGGTAACACAAGTAGCAAAAACAAACAGCACACGGGTCACATGCAGAGCGTCACAACACAGAGACAGAAAAGAAAAGCATCGGCCTAACCTAAGACTAGTAGTCATGTCCTAGCAAATCAGACTAAGTGTAGGTCGTGTGGTTTTGGTATGTCCTATATGGGATATTTTAATTAAAGTTACTTACATTCTGGTTTGTTAAAAAGGCAAAGGGAATTTTAATTAAAGTTTAAATCTTAGTATTTTAAGATTAATTTTAAAGATTTTATTTTAAAATTTGATTGATTACCACTTTTGTTTCACACCGAGGCCGTGAGGTTTATTTCACCCTCCTTAGGGCTAACTTAATAGCCTCGTAGGCCTGGGTTACCCAGTGGCAACCAAGTTTGTTAGATTATTTTAATTGGTTATAAATTATAAAAGAAATGTAGATTAGGTGTTTTATTAATAAGAGATGTTTGTTGATTGATTTTAAGGATTAATCTAAGGTTTGATATTTAGGAGTATTTTTATCCTAATGAATTTTAGCATTATAATTTGATCTCCTAATTAAATCTATTTCTTTTAAATTTTAGATTAGTTAGAATTGATTATTAGATTAGTTGGAATTGATTTAGATTTATATTTTAGATTTGACAATTCAATGATTAAAAATGTTAATTATGACTTGATTAAAAAAAATTAAATGTTTTAATATATTTTAAAAAAATTAAATTAAGATTAGTTAGTTGATTATTAATGAATTAAGAAAAACTAAACCTAGGAAAACGTGTCACTAAGTTTTATTTTGATGTTTCTATCCTATAAGGACATGCACCCTAAGTCTATGTTTTCTAAGACTCGGTCCTTAATTTTTGTCCTTATGTGTCACTAAAGTTGTAGGGATAAAAAGAGTTTTCTTTTCTAACCCTTATGACTTATATACGTATGTCAAAAGGTTTAGGGATCTAATAAAAGAAAAGCAATCCTAATTATAAATGAAGTTTCTACAAGGCTCTAAGGGGTGGGGAGCGTGCAATCATTAAGGCCCCTAAAGGTTTTCTAAGTTTTTTAAGGAAACTTTTTACACCAGGGGCTATGACCCGGCGGTTCCGCCCGTAGCACCCCCACCAGAATGAATGGGGGTGACTGATTTGTTTATGTAGGCTCCTTCGTCACAGCGACTCCAAAGGATCGTTCTCCTTTGCTCTTCCAAAAAAAACACCTCGCAAAACACAAACAAGCAAAAGAAAGGAATAATGAGAGTAGGCACCATTCAAAGAGAAATACAATTAAGCAATAATTCATTTAAGGTAATCTTGGATTTATATTTTTAAAATGTATTTCAGGTATGTAAGGAGAGAACATGAATGAGTGAACGACATGAGCAAGAGACCATAATACGTGATGATATGTGTATGTTAAGATTGACATGTGGAACGATATGCGTGTAGAATGTCATGAATTAGTTTGAGGATACTCATATTAAACCTATCACTTATAAAGACTAAAATTAGGGTGCTCAATCAAGACAATTTTTATTGATTACAAAGCTATGTGTGATGGGTGGATTTAGAAAATTAACAAATGGAATGACTCCGATAATATATAAATGACCAAAAGTTATGATTTGGAAAATCACAAGCAAGCGAATAATGAATAGTAAGTGCATGTAAATTATCTAACTTTTAATGCAACGATAATAAATCATAAACAAAATTTGATGAACAAAATATGTATATATATATAATGTAAGCATTAAGAACTAAAACATACCTACAAATTTAACATGAAATTCTAACTGGACTTCATTGATCCGATCAAAATAATGTGCAACATAAAGATTAAACATCATATGTGTACATGCATATAGAATGGAATACAAATCATAAAGAACTATCTTCTTGTCTTTTTTTTTTTTTAAATAAGAAAAGGAATACATATTAAAATAATAACAATAATGAGAAAAAAAAACTATTCAAATACACATGTATATATGTGTACACATATTCGACATTTAGATCTTGCATAAGTAAGACTCAAAAAATTAATCTCTTTAGGACATTCGAGCAAGTAGCTGACATGCATATTTTGAATAAACTCTAATAATAAAAAATAAAATTATTAAAAAAAAACTGTTTAACTCATTTTTATAAACAAAACAATACAATTATTTAGTTTTTATTTTAATAAGCAAAATAAATAAATAAAATAAACATGCAACCTTTAGTATAGAATAATACACAAAGTTGTGACTATACGATTTAGAGAAGAGTAAACCTACGACTATGCGATCCATGAGATTGAAAACAAGCTTTAAGCGTCTCGAACACATGCAAAATTTTCTTTCTTTCATCATGAAGAAGTATAATTAAATATATTTTTCACAAAATTAATTAGGGCTACTTAATCCACTATTTGGTTAATTAGGCTAATTAAATTTTGATTACTCAATATACATATATATAATAATAATAAATTTAATAGATAATTATTATCATAATTAAGATCACAAGATTTGCTAATTTTAACATAAAATCAGATGTTTAATTTAGCTAATTACATATAGGATGTGGATTAATTTTAATAATTATTAAAAAGAAATATATATTTTTTATTTACTGTTACTGAACCCTAACTACTGCTTAATTAGAGTTCTAATTATTCTAAATTACTTTTATTATTTTCTAAGCTCAATAATTTAACATATTATAATCATTTGGCAATTAATCAAAGCATCGGCAACTCGATAATATAGGAATGTTAAACAAGATAATTATGATTGATTGGACAAGTTCTGTATTCGTACCATGAAACATTAAATACATAGTGTGTGTGTCATATGAAAGAGTGCTATGAGATGATCTTATCAGGTGGATAGAATCCATTTAAAAGAACTTTGCAAAGTTCATACACAACAACTTTTTTTTTTACTCTCGCTTGGGAAAAAGCAACAAGATCTTTTAACTACAAAGAGATATTTTTATCTTGTTCCTAAGAAATTTCAATTATTGCAGCAAGTCAATGTAGATGTTCAAACTATGATAATAACCCAATGCAAGTACATAATCTCACAACACACTATCGTTATTTAATCTCTCATTTATAACTGTACATAATTAAATATTCTCCAAACCTGTAAGCTAGTAGATCGTGTTGGATATGGCTGGATGACTAAGCCGAAGGCGATACTGATGACGTGAGCTAGGGATCATGAAGACATTTTGGGAGGATCGTCGGCATCGGAGCTGGCTATACGACTGAGGATCGGTGACTGCTTGGGAAATGATCGAGTCGGGCTGATGGTAGACCGACGACTGCTGAGAGGACTGGCTATCCGCCGGCCTGGGACGCACGAGCGGAGAGGAGAGGTCCAGCTTTTGCTGCTTCTTGGAGTCGTCGGCGGCGGCGAATGAGGTGGCTCGGGTCGACGACAATAACTGGACACCAGCAACAGTGGGGCGCGAGCTCGGAGGTCGACGTCGAGGTTGCCGGCATGCTGTAGAGATGGTAAGAGGATGAACATCTCTCGCCTCTCAGTGTGAGGAACCGTGTCTTGTCATGAGGAGGAGCTCCCCTTTTTTTTGTTTCTTGCTTATGAGAGCCATCTCAGAGGAAGGAAAGGCATGAGGAGCTAGGGTTCGGTGTCGGGTGGTGCAGGGCGGCAGCCAGAAGAACCGATTATATGGTCTGATGGCTGGCCTGAAGGCTAGCTGGCGGTCGGCTAGCTCGGGAGCAAGGATGCCGGCGACTGAAGGTGTGGTCGGACGGATGAAATCGAAGAGAGAACCGAGAGCATCATGGAGAGAAGTTTTTCTTTCTTTGCGGCTGCTATCCTCTTCTGCCCTCGTGAGGATGAATCTCCTCCACCTTAACATAAAAATGAAAAATTAAAACTTTAAAAGAAAAGCCAACAAAACCCCTCATCCTTAAGGGTCCAAATTGAATCTCTTTTTGATGCCCTAAATCTAAGGGTTAAAATTAAATAATATCAATTACGAATTTGAACCGTTAGATCCAGAAATTATCTTGATTTAGAAAATGAAAAAAAGTAAAATCAAAAATAAATTTGTATCTAAACTAAACATATAAATAATGATAATAATATTTCCAATTAGACATTATTATATATATTTTATTGCATTATATAAACTTATTAATTTTGTATTCATATTTTAATTAAAATACATTATATTATATTTATTTAATCAATAAGTAATTATATATATATATATATATATATATATATATATATATATATATATATATATATATATATATATATATATATATATATATATATATATATATATATATATAATTGAAAATAATGATGAAAAAAAAATAATAATAATAATAATACAAATAAGGATCTTAATCTCTCCTCGACAAGAGTTAGATGATGCTCAATTCAAGCGCGAATAGGCTCGTTTGAAAGATCTCGGCGACCCAGACGCGCTCGAGCAGTTCGTTTCATAAAACAATGTCCCAATCAAAAGACATTGCATACGGATCGAACATGCGCGATAAAAGCCAAAATGTGTGAAATCACACTGAATCGTTGTTGACCCGACCACATGTATTTTAGAATAAAATAGATGACATATGATCAAAAGGAGTAAATCCTAAGGTCGCCAACGAGCCAATGCAAAATACGCAAGTTGACACTTCACCAAACACCAAGTGATGCAACATACAATAAGGTGGCTCAATCTACAAAATGCAAGACAAGATAGTGAGAGTGACCGATGCCGAAAACGATGTCAACAGTGCCAAAAATAAAAATAAAAACTTAAATGCTGCCACTTTCTTTTTTAGTTGTTTTATGAATTCCTGCAATCAAATAAATTCAAAACACACATAAAATATGAAAATTTTAAATTCCTCAACAGTTTTTCATTTCCATTTTTCAAATCAAATGCTTAACAACTAAAACACAGTAACATACACTGGTTTCTTCACGCCTTTGAGGCTAAAACACATCACAATAACCAGCCACTGTTGAATTACAAAATATTCACACACAAAGGCTAAAAAATCCCAAAAAATAAACAATAATTAAAATATAATAATAACAGCTCCTCCATTATTATTGAATAGCGATCATTTGCGGTGAATCAAAATGCGCCACGTCAACGAGTACATAGCGGTACACCGAACCGGTACACAGTAAGAAATTATGTGGCACATACTGATTTGTCTCTGGACGCCGTCCAATGACCGCGTGGAATTTTTTTTTTTTTTGGTGACGAGGAACCCCTCCGCTTTGCGGCGAGTAAACCCCGGTCGACCTAGCATGTCAACCCACACCATTTACCCGAGCCAATGCTTAAAACTGTCACGACCGCCCCATGTGATTCGAACCAGGGACTTGGGCTTTGCCCAACCGAGTTCCCCCCACATGAGCTAACCCATGGTAGGTGGAATAATTTTTTAGAACTAAGTTGATACATATCTCGGAATAAAAACTTCTGTTCCTTTCCTCCCAGTAGCTAGTGTGCTCCTTCTCACCTTCTCCAGCTCATGCGCTAACCATGCGCGCCTCTGACAATTCTCACAAACAAAGGGTGCTTGCCATTGCCTCATCCCCGTATCAAACGTTCCATAATGGCTCGCATCAACAAATGAACCAGACATTGGATAAAGTTGTGGTCTTTCTCCATTAATGGAGAGCGGAGGAGCTCCATTTTTCCTCTTTTGTTCTTCTTCCTCGTCGTCATCCGAAATGAGGCGCATGATCCGCTCTTCAATCTCCCTGTAGAAACTTTCGCTGTCTTCTTCACTTATGTTTCTCTCCATGCTAGGAAAACGGATTGCGGGGTGAGAATGTTTAAGGAACTATTATATAAGCCGAATGCAGAGAACTTTTCTCCTTCGGAATTCATTATCTATCATTAGTTAAGTCGGTCCAGGCAATGGAGGAGAATGAGGGGATTTAGGAGCCATTCATATTTTATTTGCGCCAAAATTTACGGCCCAAATCTGAGGCGTTCCTGTCTTTACTATTATTATATATTTGAATTGTTAAAAGGGGGTTTAAAAGCCCACATTTATTATTTTAATGATTTTCTTATGGCTTAAATTGCTATTTTAGTTCTGAATGATTTATTTTATTTTATTTGATTTATTATAATTTAAATTAATTTGTAAAACGCGAGGAACAAAATAATGTATTGTATTTATTTTTTTAATGTGATATTAAGTGTTCGCTTCAAAAAAATTAAAAATTAAAAAAAAGTGTACGGTAAAATTAGATAATAGGAATTTTTTTTTTTATAATTAATGCTAATATTAACATCTCAGCTTTCAAGAAAAATTCATATATTACATAGATAAAAAAAGAATGCTATAAGAGTCATTAAATTTCTCATGTGAAAAAACTAGAAATGTTAAAAGAAAAAAAAAAACTTGAAGTAGCAGTGGTTAGTCTGAGATGAGCAACATTTATCTGGAAAGAGGATAATAAAAAGGATAAAGAAATCACTGATCTCTCGCGGCAAAGCCTGCTCCCACTCTCGCGGCAAATCCCACTCCTGCTCTCGCTCTCGCGGTGAAGCCTGTTGCCGCGACCCCGCTCTCAAGGCAAAGCCCGCTCCTGCTCTCACGACGAAGCCCACTGCCACGACCTGCGACCGCTCTGAAAACGAAGCTCACTACCGTGACCCCCTTTCACGGCGAAGCCCGCTCTCCTGCACTCGCGGCGAAGCCCATTCACGCTCTCGCTCTTGCTGTGAAGCTTGCTGCCACGACCCGCTCTCACAGCAAAGTATGTTCTCGCTCTCATGTTCGAGCTACTCACTAGCTATCGAGTCTGGCTATCAAATCGAGGAATCGAGTGTTCGCACTCTAGCTCGACTCGCGAGCTCGATAAGCTCGACTCGTCAAGCCCGAGTCAGCCTCAAGCCGGCTTGACTCGGTTGCACTCCTACCCGTGGCAAATATTTATGTCTTCTAAGCTCTAAGAGCCATGTTATTTGTATTCTTAATTTTAATCTTATAGCTCCTCTTGACACCGGGAATGAGATGACAAACATAACTATTTTAATTTAATGCACCCCCCCCCCCCCCCCCCCCCCCCCCCCCCAAATAAAATTTCAGACTCTGCCACTGGAATTCAGGAGATTGGGAGGAGGAGATGAATGTAGGCCGTAACACGCAAGAATTCTGAGAGTGGCGAGCAAAGCGGTTGAGGGACAATGCTCCTGTAATCCTGTTAGCAATTCTATGTAGAACATTTAACGACCAAAATATGAAAAAAATAAAAATAAAAACTCTCTACGTAGATCCGGATGTAATTTGATATGTCTATAATTTTTTTTTATATGATCCGCATGAAACATGAGATAATATTTAAATTCAAAGGTTTTTATATTAAATGTAGGATTATAACTCTGATTGCAACAAATTTATAGTTGAACTAATCATATTGACCATGTGAATTTATTGATAGTACAATTGAGCTCAAATCAAACGAACAAAATATTTCTAAAAATTTATAAACATTAATAAGGACCAAACGATCTTTAGTTATTACATGCATGGTCGGATCCACCAAGGGCATAGGGTGGGCCCCAATTTTTTTTTTTTTAATATTTAGAGGGGATATTTTGAAATATTTTGGGCATTTTGCCTACTTATATCAATCCTAAGCATATTTGTCCAGCCCCCTCAAAAAAATTTTTATTTGCCTACTCTAAAAAAAGATGCTGGATCAACCCCTGAATTTACATGCTTATAGCGTTATAGTCAAATCAATCGGCTCGACGAGACAAATCTAATGAGCCAAGATCACTACATTGTAACATCATTAACACGTTCAAGTATTTAATAAATGATCTAAAATCAAGGGAATTAATTTGGATAGTGTAATTGAGTGCTTTGAATTTTGATCAAATTTATCAAAATGCCCATATTAAGAAGCTTAGAAACAGAGCTTCATTTTCTACCAAAAAGGGAGGTTAAAGAACTGAGAGAGCTAAAGAATTGTTTTCCATTTTCCACCTATCACTATGGATGACCATCACCATACAAACACCATCTCCATTGACTTCTATCAACATTTAATCATGTTGTTAAGTTTTAATTGTCTACCCGTGGACACTTGATTTTGTAATTTCTACAAGACAAATTAGATGATTTTTCTCAATTATAAATGATCTCATTTTTTTATCTATTTCAAATGGAGAATTCTTGCTTCTCATATTCTATAGTGGACTGTTATGACTATGTCACGTATCATGAATTTTTCTTTTATTGAGCTTTCATGTAAGAAAAAAATTGTATTTTACAAATTTTTCTGTTTACTAAATTTTTGTTAAAAGTTAAGATATTAAACACCAACTCTATTAGCATAAGTTTTTTAGCAACAACAAAGCCTTTATCTCACTACGTGGAGTCAGCTACATGGATCATTTTTCTTCATTGTGCACAGTTAAGAATCAAATTCTCATTTAAATAAAATAAAAAAGGTCATTTCTAATATTTTATAACTATATTTTTTAGGTTTACCTCTACCGTCTTGTAAACATGGATCTAATACATCTACTGTCCTAGTCAAGTCATCAGAAGGCCGATGGTTTATGTGCCCAAACCATTTAAGGTGACTCTCTCTAATCTTATATGCCATTAGAACTACTACAACCTTTACATGTATATACTCATTTCACATTCTATCTTTAAGTTTGAAACCACTCATCCACCTGAGCATCCTTATCTTTGCAGCAATTAACTTAAATTTATGCTTAGATTTTTTTATTGGCTAACGTACATTAATTCTACACTTAAAGCATTATAAATCTCACAACTGTCAGATATAATTTTCTCAAAAGTTTGAGGAATACTTTTTGTCACACAACACGCCTGATTCATTCCTTCACTTCAGCCAACAAACTTGAATTCTAGCTATTTATAATATCCCTATTTATTTCTCTATTATTTTGAACAATAGACCTGAGATATCTAAAAGACGTACTCTTATTAATGACTTGACTAGTTTTTTAAAAATATTGTCGGATCCGGATTAGCAGGTCCAACCAGTTCAACCTGCATGAACCGATCTCAAGGCTGCTTCTGTTCATTCTAAAAATCATTTATGCATCAAATTGGACTTAATTGGCTAGAACTGCTAGTTCAACCTGCGAATCGATCCCAATTCTATTGAACCGGTTGATTTAATTTCTAAATTATTAAAATAAAATAAATTAATTTAATACATTTAGAATAAAAATATTATGTAATATTTCTAATTTAATAAATTAGTTTATACTTAAAATGCTTAATTTTATTAAATAAAAGTTTTCAACCAAACATTTTACATGGCTATATCACTCTATATGAGTTCTTATCTCATATAAACTCAAAAAGTGATATAAACATTAACAAGAGGAACTTCTCACGTGATATGAGGCTAAATAAATTGAAGTACTTACTTCTCAAGTTTACAAATAATATTATATATTTAAAAATATATTTTTTAAATAAACTTTCTATGATGTAAATAATATTTATTTTTAAGTAATAATGTTAAATAAATTATATTTATAATAATAAATGATCTAATCTTAATTATTTATAAATGTAAATTTATAATATGACTCTAATATATAATTTATAGGTATAAATTATATTAAATTATATAACATAAATTAATAATAATTTATATCAAATATATAAATTTGTATGCAAGCTAAATTTTTTTTAAATTTGAATTAAATTTAAAAATTCAATTTAAAGAAAAAATATATTTAAGTTTTTATTTATATAAGATATTATTAATGTGCATATTCAATTTAATTTTTATTAAAAATTTATATTATTACATGATTATTCTATCATTTAAATTTTATTTAAATAGTTTTCATATTTATTACATCATCCAATTTGACTCCAGTCGAACGACATAATCCTTATCATCTCATTCTTCTGCTTATATGCATGTCCGATTAAATTTTCACAACCTTAGACTTACGCTCAAGGTCAGAATCCTCTTACTAGATCTATTACTACAAAAATTACAATTACTATATTCAGCTTTAGATATACTCAAATAAAAATCTTTAAACTCTAAAGTTGTCTCTATAATTCAAATTTTCTTTCAACTCTTTCTTTAGTCTTTCTCAACAATTAGAAGAATGTCACCAACAAAAAGCATACAATCAAATAAATTTGTTAGCATATGCCAAAAAAAAAAAAAAAAAAAATACTGTCATTTTCCTTTTCAGGTGTTTTCTGAATTCATCCAATCAAATAAGTTCAAAACACACATAAAATATGAAAATTTTAAATTCCTCAACGGTTTTTTTTTCATTTCCATTTTTCAAATCAAATGCTTAACAACTAAAACGCAATAACATGCACTGGTTACTTCATGCCTTAAAGGCTAAAACACATCACAACAACCAACCACTGTTCAATTACAAAATATTTAAAGGACTTCTCCATTGTTATTGAATAGAGATCATTTGTGGCGCCAAATCAGAATGCGCCATGTTATCGAATACACAGCACCGATATGACGTGGCACATATTGATTCGCCTCTAGGCTCCATCCAGTGGCCGCACGGAATAATTTTTTAGAACTAAGTGGATACATATCTCAGAATAAAAACGCCCGTTCCTTTCCTCATAGTAGCCAGCGTGCTCCTTCTCACCTTCTCCAGCTCATACGCTAACCATGCGCTCATCTAACAATTCCCACAACCAAAGAATGATTGCCATTGCCTTATCCCCGTATGAAACGTTCCATAACAGCTTGCAACAACAAATGAATCAGACATTGAAAAAAGCTATGGTCTTTCTCCATTAATGGAGAGCGGAGGAGCTTCGTTTTCCCTTTTTGATTCTTCTTCCTCATTGTCATCCGAAATGATGTGCATGATCCACTCTTCAATCTCCTTGTAGAAACTTTCATTGTCTTCTTCATTTATGTTTCTCTCCAAGCCAGGAAAACGGATTGGAGGCAGGTAGTACTCGATAGGATAACAACACAGGCCAAACTCAACTATTATGGGAGCAATACGGAGGAGCAAAGGTATATAATTGTTGGGGACTCTGAAAGGGTGAAAAGGGGTGCGATGTGGATGAAAAGACCAGTAAAACATTTTTCCAGGTAATTAATTAACGACGAATTTGTGATGAAGGCAGAGGAGCAATTGGAAAGGAAGATGAGATGAACCTTCGTGGATGGGAATATGGAGACCTTCAGGTTTGGAGGGAGAGAAGGATTAAGGGATTATTATATAAGCCGAACGAATAGAACTTTTCTCCTTTGGGATTCAATAATTACCAACAGTTAAGTCAGTCTAGGCGATGAAGGAGAATGACGGGATTTAGGAGCCATGGGACTCTTGGAAGATCGGATCTTTGCGGCTCTCCCTTCATATTTTCTTAGCGCCCAAATTTAGGGCCCAAACTAGAGGCTTTCACGTCTTTACTATTATTATATATTTGAATTGTGAATAGGCGGTTTAAAAGCTGACTATTATTATTTTAATGATTTTTTAATGGCTTAAATTGCTAGTTTTGTTATGAAGTTATACTCAAATTGCCTTTTACCATAGAAAAATACAGAGGAATTGATGTTGAATGATTTATTATATTTTACTTAATTTATTATAATTTAAATTAATGTGTAAAATTTGAGGAACAAAATAATGAATTGTATGTATTTTTTTTAATGATTTTAACATTATAGGAAGGATATATACAGTCTTAACTCTTAAGGGATACTAGGTGTACGCTCATATTTGCTCGGATCGATTTAATTAAGTCATGATGAGTGATACATTATCAATATTTTTGCTGAGAGGTATGAAGATCAATGTTTTTGCAAACAAAACTATTTTATTTATTTACAACTAAAAAAGTAAATAAATAAATAAATAAAACTACTTTAAGCGACCCTGCATTGGATTAAAGGCCTTGAAGTAGCAGTGGTATGTCTGAGACGAGCAACATTTTTCTAGAAAGAGGATAATAAAATGGATAAATAAATCAGGAGATTGGAAGGAGGAGATGAATGTAGGCCGTAACACGTAGAAATTCTGAGAAGTGGTCGAGGGACAATGCTCCTGTAATCCTGTTAGCAATTCTATGTAGAATATTTAACGACTAAAATATGAAAAAATAAATAAATATAAAAACTCTCTACCTTATTTGTCTACAATGAGAAGGTAATTTGATATGTCTATAATTTTTTTTTAATGATCCACATGAAACATGAGATAATATTTAAATTCAGAGGTATTTATATTAAATGTAGGATTATTATAACTCTAATTACAACAAATTTATAGTTGAACTAATCATATTGACCAAATCAACTACATTTAAATTTAAAATTATATAAGATATTATTAATGTATGAATTAAATTTATTTTAATAAAAAACTTATATTATTACATGATTATTCTGTTATTTAAATAGATTTCATATTTATTACATCATCCAATTTCACTCCGGTCCAACCACATAACCCTTATCCTCTCCTTCTTCTTGTTCTATGCATGTCCAGTTCAATTTTCAGTACCTCAGATCCAATCACTCAAAGTCACAATCCTCTTACCATATCTATTACTATTAAAATTACATTTAACATATTCAGTTTTAGATCTACTCAAACAAAAACTTTTAAACTCTAAAGTTGATCTCTATAATTCAAATTTTCTTTCAATTCCCTCTTTAGTCTTTATCAAAAAGAAGAATGTCATCAACAAAAAAACATACAATCAAATAAATATGTTAGCATGTGCCAAAAAAAAAAATTAAATGCTGCCACTTTCTTTTTCAGGTGCTTTTGGAATTCCTCCAATCAAATAAATTCAAAACACACATAAAATATGAAACTTTTTAAATTCCTCAACGTTTTTTTTTTTTCATTTCCGTTTTTCAAATCAAATGCTTAACAACTAAAACGCTGTAACACACACTGGTTTCTTCACGCCTTAAAGGCTAAAACACATCACAACAACCAGCCACTGTTGAATTAATAAATATTCACACTCAAAGGTTAAAAAAAACCAAACAATAAACAATAATTAAAATATAATAATAACAGCTCCTCCATTATTATTGAATAGCGATCATTTGCGGAGAATCAAAATGCGCCACGTCAACGAGTACATAGCAGTACACCGCACCGGTACACAGTAAGAAATTACGTGGCACATATTGATTCGACTATGGACGCCATCCAATGATCGCGTGGATTTTTTTTTTTGGTGACGAGGAACCCCTTCGCTTTGCGACGAGTAAACCTCGGTCAACCTAGTAGGCAACCCACACTATTTACCCAGGCCAATGCTTAAAACTGTCACGACCGCCCCATGGGATTCGAACCAGGGACTTGGGCTTTGCCCAACCGAGTTCCTCCAACATGAGCTAAGCCATGGTGGGTGGAATAATTTTTTAGAACTAAGTTGATACATATCTCGGAATAAAAACTCCTGTTCCTTTCCTCCCAGTAGCCAGCGCGCTCCTTCTCACCTTCTCCAGCTCATACGCTAACCATGCGCGCCTCTGACAATTCTCACAAATAAAGGGTGCTTGCCATTGTCTCATCCCCGTATCAAACATTCCATAACGGCTCGCATCAACAAACGAACCAAACATTGGAAAAAGCTGTGGTCTTTCTCCATTATTGGAGAGCGGAGGAGCTCCGTGTTTCCACTTTTGTTCTTCTTCCTCGTCGTCATCCGAAATGAGGCAGATGATCCGCTCTTCAATCTCCCTGTAGAAACTTTCATTGTCTTCTTCACTCACGTTTCTCTCCATGCTAGGAAAACGGATTGCGGGGAGAGAATGATTAAGGGACAAATATATAAGCCGAATGCAGAGAACTTTTATCCTTTGGAATTCATTATCTATCATTAGTTAAGTCTGTCCATGCAATGGAGGAGAATGAGGGGATTTAGGAGCCATGGGAGTTTGGAAGACCGGGTCTTTGCTTCTCTCCATTCATATTTTCTTTGCGCCAAAATTTACGGCCCAAAGCTCAAATGAGTCCATTTCAACAAATGTTCAAAAAATTTGTTCCATTTCAAAAAAGGGTACGATATATATGTTCAAAAAATTTGAAATAAAATTAAAAGTTCCATTTCAACAAATGTAAAATTAAATTGAACGTCTCGATTTAAATGAGCTCAAATAAAGCACTTGATACATAATTATAAACTTTAGATTATTAATTAAGGGGCTTAAATAATATATGAATCTTACATACTTAAAATCAAATAAAATACCTCAGTATGAAGACTCAAATGAGTCCAAGATCATTTAATTTTGAGGTCATTAAAACACTCAAGTATTGAACATTTGATATGTGATTAAAGTCGTTAGTATAAGTAGTTCAATTAATTGTTTTGAATTTTTTGCAAAATTTATCAAAATTATATTCTTACAAAATTATAGATGTACTACAGACATGTAGAAGAGAGCTTAGATATCTAAGAAAATCTAGATTTTTGCCCAACATTTAATGTGGATGATCATCGTAAGCAAGTGTTATCACCATTGCCCGACTTATGTCATCCAATTGTCATCACTTGACTTCTATCATTCAACTTTCATTACCTATCTACCAATACTTCTTATCTCTGAATAACTAATATGTAATGTGGTGCTCTTTTATGTTGATCAACGTTAGGGTGCTTGGGAACACAACACTAGGGCGCTCAGGTATACAGCGCCGGGACGTAGTAAATTTTTTTTGTGTTTTTTTTTTTTTTTAATTTCGGGTGCAAAGCACCCGAAACCAAGCAATGGGGTAACCCCGGCACCCCTTACAAACACGACAAATTTAAGGTTCGAGGTAACAAAAAAACCTTATTGATCAACTCAATCAGATTCCACACATAACAAATTATTTTCGTTGAGCTAAATTGTTTGAAATTTTTTTCTAGTTTTTAAGTAAAAAATAGTTGGTCTCTTATAAATTATGTGCTCCTCTTACGAGGCTACTAAATAAAAGTTTCTCTATATTGACTATTCTCATATATTTTCTAGCAAGCAATTGCAACAATAAGAAGTCATAATGAGTCTAATAAGTCATTGAACAAAACTAGTTTGAACATAATCATGCATTTACTCAAATCTTATTTACTGAACACTATTCCATAGTCTCCTTAATCAAGAAGTTGGTAAGAGTTACATCACTAAAAGCATCCTAAAAGCGCTAGTCTTAACACAATCATTACTCTTGATCATCTATTCAAATCACTACCAACTTATCCTTGATCTCTCACAGATTTACTGACCATGCCTCTATCAAAAAACTATAAATAGATTCCTCATTTCTCATGGAAAGGGGACTCATGAGAGAGAAACTATAATTCTCATCGCTTGACTTCCCTTATTCGGGATTTCCACGTAAAAAATATTGTGTTCTCTGTTTGTGTGCTAGATATTCGTAGGACGCTAAGACGTAAAATTTTTAACTCTTTCATCGCTTATATTCTAATCTGCAACACACATTTATAGTACAAAATTTTCCTTCTCGCTTGGAATAACCCTCAACTCACCTTATGAACTCCCTTTCTTCACAAATAAATTAAGTCATTCTATTATTTTTTATTTTTAAATGTGTTCTTCTTCAATATAGAAAGTGTTAGATGATATATGTGAGCAGACAATGAATTGAGATATCTCTCTTTTTTTAAGTTGTGTTTATTCAACTCGTTTCAGATGGACTTTCTTCACTTAAAAGGATTGGCTTGTCTGCCTATTTCTTTTACTCTTCTTTTTCATGTGATTAATTTCTCATGTAAAATTTAATTTATCTTTCATCAAACAACTTTTGGATCCGATAGATAATAGGAAAATAATTTTTTATAATTAATGTTAATATTAAAATCTAAGCTTTCAAGAAAAAATCATATATTACTAGATAAAAAGGAATGTTAAAAGAGACATTAAATATCTCATGTGAAAAACTAGAAATGTTAAAAGAAAAAAAAAAACTTGAAGTAGCAGTGGTTAGTCTGAGACGAGCAACATTTTTCTGGAAAGAGGATAATAAAAAGGATAAAAAAACCACTTATCTCTTGTAGCGAAGCTTGCTCCCGCTCTCAAGGAAAATCCCACTCCCACTCTCGCTCTCGCGGTGAAGCCTACTGCTGCGACCCTCTCTCGAGGCAAAGCCCGCTCCTGCTCTCACGGTGAAGCCCACTGCCACGACCTGTGACCCGCTCTCACAACGAAGCCCACTACCGTGACCCTCTTTCGCGGCGAAGCCCGCTCCTGCTCTCGCGGTGAAGCCTACTGCCGCGACCCGCTCTCGCAGCAAAGCCCACTGCCGCACCCCGCTTTCGCGGTGAAGCCCATTCACGCTCCCGCTCTTGCGGCGAAGCCTGCTGTCGCGACCCGCTCGCACGGCGAAGTCCGCTCCCGATCTCGTGTTCGAGTTGCTCGACTAGCTATATAGTCGAGCAATCGAGTGTTCGAGCTCAAGCTCGATAAGCTCAACTCGTCGAGCCTGAACCATCTCTCGAGACAGCTTGACTCGGGGTCCCCCTACCCGTGGCAGATATTTATGTCTTATAATATCTAAGGATCATGTTATTTGCATTATTAATTTTAATCTTATAGCTCCTCCTTACACCAGGAATGAGACGACAAACATAACTAATTTAATTTAAAAGGATAAAGAAACCACTGATCTCTTGCAGCAAAGCTTGCTCCCGCTCTCAAGGAAAATCCCACTCCCGCTCTAACTCTCGCGGTGAAGCCTGCTACCGTGACCCTCTCTCGAGGTGAAGCCCGCTCCTGCTCACGACCTGCGACCTGCTCTCACAACGAAGCCCACTACCGTGACCTTCTTTTTCGGTGAAGCCCGCTCTTCCTCTTGCGGCGAAGCCCGCTGCCGCGACCCGCTCTCGCAGCGAAGCCCACTGTCGCGCCCCACTTTCGCGGAGAAGCCTGTTCACGCTCCCGCTCTTGTGGCGAAGCCTTCTGCCGCAACCCGCTCGCACGGCGAAGTCCGCTCCCGCTCTCATGTTCGAGTTGCTCGACTAGCTATAGAGTCGAGTAATCGAGTGCTCGAGCTCGATAAGCTTAACTCGTCGTGCCCGAGCCATCTCTCGAGCCAGCTTGACTCGGTTGCACCCCTACCCGTGGCAAATATTTATGTCTTCTAATCTGTAAGGGTCATGTTATTTGCATTATTAATTTTAATCTTATAGCTCCTCTTTACACCGTGAACTCTGCTCCCGCTCTCGTGTTCGAGCTGCTCGACTAGCTATAGAGTCGAGCAATCGAGTGTTCAAGCTCGAGCTCGATAAGCTCAACTCGTCGAGCCCGAGCCATCTCTCGAGCCGGCTTGACTCGGTTGCACCCCTACCTGTGGCAGATATTTATGTCTTCTAATCTCTATGGGTCATGTTATTTGCATTATTAATTTTAATCTTATAGCTCCTCTTTACACCTGGAATGAGACGACAAACATAACTATTTTAATTTAAGCCCCTCCCCTAAATAAAATTTCTGGCTCCGCCACTAAAAATTAGGAGATTGGGAGGAGGAGATAAATGTAGGCCGTAACACGCAGGAATTCTGAGAAGTGGCGAGTAAAGCGGTTGAGGGACATTGCTCTTGTAATCCTGTTAGCAATTCAATGTAGAACATTTAACGACCAAAATATGAAAAAAAAAAAAAAAAAAACTCTCTCTACCCTATTTGTCTAGAACGGGGAAGGTAATTTGATATGTCTATAAAATTTTTTTATATGATCCGCATGAAACATGAGATAATATTTAAATTCAAAGGTTTTTATATTAAATGTAGAATTATTATAGCTCTGATTGCAACAAATTTATAGTTGAACTAATAATATTGATCAGATGAATCTATTGACACTACAATTAAGCTCAAATCAAGCACACAAAAAATACCTAAAAATTTCTAAACATTAATAAGGACCAAATTATCTTTATTTCTTACATGCTTATAAAGTTATAGTCAAATCAAGCGGTTGAACGAGACAAATCTAATGAGCCCAAGATCACTATATTGTAACATTATTAACATTTTCAAAGATTTAATAAATGATCTGTAGTTAAGGGAACTAATTTGAACATTATGATAGAGTGCTTTGAATTTTGATTAAATTTTTTAAAATGCTTAAATAAAGAAGCTTATAGACATAGCTTCATCCTCTACAAAAAAGGGAGATAAAAATGATGCCTCCATCATTGAGGATGACTGATGCAGTACTGATTTATTAATAAATAACGGCGGAACACTTTATCCACTCTAAAAAACGTACTTTATGCTCCCACTACCTTAGTTTCTATTTTTTTGCATATAGCACTTTTACAAACCTTTTACAGTATTTTGATTAAAGATAATAATAGCTGGGTAGGAAAATACATATAGTAGAAGAAGAGATAGAGAAAGACAGTTGTCTTCTTTACAAAAGGTATTACACATAGAATACAAAGGGATTCCTTGAGCTATTCCATGTTTGTTTGCCTGTGTTGCTTGTGTATTTTTCTTCCAGGTACTGCCGATCCTGCATAAGGACAACAGTTTGTATCAGAGCCATTGCTAGAAGGAAATGACGGACCGAGGCAAAGAATCGGTGACAGAGGAAGTTTGAACCATTGATATGCTTTGGGCGAACCAGGAAAAAGTCAATCGAAGAATTGATGAATTGGTGGCAGACGTTCAACGTTTGACCGTCGAGATTTCCCGTGGGTTTAATCCCAACATAGCGAGAGAACCACACCAATTCCTCCGTTGAGAGGGGACATTTGCAAATAGGTTGGCTCCTAGGAGGAGAATCTCTGCAGGCCACCATGGGTGGCACTTCCAGATGAACCCCATCGATCCAGTTGATTCGGAGGAAGAATTGCCTCCCCTCCATTGGCTACGATCTAAGAGACTCCAATGAAGGGGAGACAGATAACATGTATGTGGCGGAGTATCCCCGAATAGAAGATTTGAAAATTTTCATCACTATCCAGGTGAATTCAAGGTGAAGGTGGACATTTCGCTTTTTTATGGGCATTTGCACATTGAAGACTACCTGGATTTGGAGAAGGCGGTTCAAAATTTTTTTTATTATATGGATATTGATCTGGATAAGCAAGACAAGTATGTGGCATGTAGGTTGAAGGGCGGTGTCAGTGCTTGGTGGGAACAAACTTTACATATCATGTGAAGAGAAGGTCGGGGCCGCATAAGCACTTGGATATGAATGAAACAGCTGCTTCGAGCTCAATTCCTTTCTACTGATTTTGAACATATTTTGTACATGAGGTACCAACATTGTGTGCAAGGTTTAAGATCCGTAAGTGAATATACGGAAGAGTTCAATAGATTGAGCGCAAGGAATGATCTCAACGAGTCCGCCACTCAATTGGTAGCTCATTATATCGGGGGTCTCAAGGATAGCATCCAAGACAAACTAGAATTGAATTCAATTTGGTCTTTGCCAAAGGCGGTGAACTTAACCATGAAGGTGGAAGTTGAACATAATCGCAAATCAAAAACTCCATATAATCGGCGACATTGGCAAGAATCTAGTGCAGCAAGTAATAAAGGGAACTCCCCGCTGGCGATGAGAACGGTACAGATCAACAATCCGGTCACCCCACCAGCTGCTTCCTTTAGTATTGGAGGCTCAAGGATAGCATCCAAGACAAACTAGAATTGAATTCAATTTGGTCTTTGCCACAGGAGGTGAACTTAACCATGAAGGTGGAAGTGGAACATAATCGCAAATCAAAAACTCCATATAACCGCCGACATTGGCAAGAATCTAGTGCAGCAAGTAATAAAGGGAACTCCCTGCAGGCGGCGAGAACGGTACAGATCAACAATCCGGTCACCCCACCAGCTGCTTCCTTTAGTATTGGAGGCGAAGGAAGATCCCAGATGAAGCCAAAATCTGCTCCTAATGTCAATCCGTATGCAAGTTCCACAACGCTGAAGTATTTTCGTTGTTTCTAGCCCGGACACAAATCCAATGGGTGTCCACAACGTCAGCAACTACAATTTGCGGAGCTTGACGAAGAAAATGAACAAGGGGAGGAAAATGTGGATAAGGAGGACGACACTGAAGATGTTCACACTAACGAGGGAGAGCCATTCTTAGGAGTCATGGAAAAATTGTTCTTGGCTCTGCGACATACCAACATATCACAACGCCATGCTATCTTTAAAACGTGATGCACCATAAATGGTAAGGAGTACGATCTCCTAATTGATAGCGGAGGCACAAAAAATATAGTTTCGAGATCTGTCGTTAAAGGACTACAGTTAAAGACGACTAAAAATTCACAACCGTATAAGATTAGCTGGGTCAAAAAGAGAATGGAGATCATGGTTACTGAATCTTGTCGTGTGACCTTCACTATTGGCAAACAGTATGTGTGCGACGTATTATGCGATGTCCTTGATATGGACATATGCCATTTGATTTTGGGGAGACCATGGCAGTTCGATGTGGATGCTCATTATGATGGCCGGACAAATGTGTATTCCCTTATTTAGAAGGGGAAAAAGTTGTGATTGTTACCTGAAGAACCTGAAGTGCCTTCGTTGGGTAAAGGAATACCCAAGCAAGCCAAAGTCCATATGGTGTCAGTTTCCTTGTTATTACAATGTTGGCGAGAACAGTCTCTTATGTTTGCTTTACTAGTTACCAAAATGAATGCATTTCCGCAATCGCAAGAACTCTATAGTGATATTTCCGAACTCTTCACTCGTTGTCATGATGTCTTACCAGAGGAACTACCTGCCGAGCTTCCACCTCTCTGGAGCATCCAACATCAAATTGATTTTTTACCGGGTGCCATATTGTCGAACTTGCCCCACTATAGGCTCAACCCAGAAGAACAGCTGATTTTAGCAGAGCTTGTTGATGATTTGTTGAGGAAATAGCTAATACAAATTAGTTTGAGCCCTTATGTAGTGCCCGCACTATTGGTACCAAAAAAGATGGCAACTGGCGGATGTGTGTCGACAACAAAGCTGTTAATAAAATCACAGTCAAATATAGGTTCCCAATGCCAATCATAGAAGAGCTGCTTGACAAGCTCACAGGGTCATCAGTCTTCTCAAAATTGGATTTGCAGAGTGGCTACCATTAGATTCGTATTCGGCTAGGAGATGGAAGACTACTTTTAAAACACTGCAAGGATTATATGAATGGAAGGTAATGCCGTTCGAATTGTGTAATGTGCCCTCCACATTCATGAGGATGATGAATGAAGTTTTAAAACCTTTTTTGGGCGAATTATGTAATGCAGTACTGGTTTATTAGTAAATAATGGCGGAACGCTTTATCCACTCTAACAAACTTTATGCTCCCACTACCTTAGTTTCTATTTTTCTGCATATAGAACTTTTACGAACCTTTTACAGTATTTTGATTAAAGATAGTATCTTTACAAAATGTATTACACACAGAATACAAAGGTATTCCTTGAGTTATTCCCTGTTTGTTTGCTGGTGTTGCTTGTATTTTTCTTTCAGGTACTGTCGATTCTGCATAAGGACAACAATGACCATCTCCATATAAACACCACGACCATTGATCTACCAACATTTAATCTTGTTGTTAAGTTTTAACTGACTACCTGTGGAAACTGGATTTTCTAATCTCTACAAGACAAATTAGATGATTGTTCTCAATTGTAAATCATCTCACTATTTCAAATGGAGAATTCTTGTATCTCATATTCTATAGTGGATTGTTATGACTATTCCACACCTCGTGATTTTTTCTTTTATTGAGGTTTTCACATAAAAATTTTTTTGCCTCTTACAATTTTTTATGTGTACTAATTTTTTGTCAAATGTTATGATATTAAACACCACCTCAATTAGTTTAAGTTTTTTAGCAACAATAATAACAACAAGCCTTTATCCCACTACATGGAATCACATACATGAATCATTTGTCTTCATTGTGCCCAATTAATAATCAAATTCTCATTTAAATAAAAAAAGTTCATTTTTTATATCTTATAACTATATTTTGTTAGGTTTACCTCTACCTTCTTAACATTGACCAAAATTTATTACATCTTTAGCCCAAGTCAAGCCATCAGAAGGCCGATGTTTTTATGCGCTCAAATCATCTTAGGCGACTCTCTCTAATCTTATTTATCATTAGAGCTATTCTAACCTTTTCAAGTATATACTCATTTCACATTCTATCTCTAAGTGTGAAACCACTCTTCCACCTGAGCATCCTCATCTTTTCGACACTTAACTTAAATTTATGCTTAGATCTCTTTTATTTGCTAATATTCTACAGTTAAAGCATTAATGCAGATCTCACAACCATCTAATAGTATTCTCTCTAAAGTTTAAGAGTATACTTTTGGTCACACAACAGGCCTGATGCATTTCGTCACTTCAACCAACAAACTTAAATTCTACTACTAATTATATCCCATTTATTTCACTATCATTTTGAACAATAGACTTGAGATATCTAAAAGATGTACTCTTATTAATGATAAGTTGACTAGTGTTTTAAAAATTGAATCGAATTCGCAAGTCTGACCGATTCATGGATGAATCGGTCTTAATGCCAATCCGATTCATTCTGAAAACCGTTTATGCATCAAGCTAGGCTGAATTGGCCAGAATCGCCTTTTCAACCGGTGAACTAGTCCCGATTCGATTAATCCGCCGGCTTAATTTTAAAAATATTTAAATAATTAAATAAATTATATTAATACATTAAGAATAAAAATGTTAAGTAATATTTATAATTTAATAAATTAATTTATACTTAAAATGCTTAATTTTTTAATAAAATTTTTCAATCAAATATTTCACATGGATATATCACTCCATATGCATTTTTGTCTCATCAAAACTTAAAAAGTAATATAAACATTAACAAGAGGAACTTCCCAAGTTATGTGAGGCTAAATAAATTGAAGCAATTACTTTTCAAGTTTACAACATATATAATATATTTTAAAAGAGATTTTTTAAATAAAATTTCTATTATGTAAATAGATTTTATTTTAATTAATAATGTTAAATAAATTATATTTGTAATAATAAGTGATCTAATCTTAAAAATTTATAAATCTAAATTTATAATATGACTTTAATATATAATTTATAGGTTTAAATTATATCAAAATATATAACATAAATTAATAATAATTTATATCAAATATATAAATTTATGTGTTAGCTAATTTTTTTTATTAAATTTAAAGATCGACTATATTTAAATTTAAAATTATATAAGATATTATTAATTTGTGAATTCAATTTATTTTAATAAAAAACTTGTATTATTACATGATTATTCTGTTATTTAAATAATTTTTATATTTTTTAAATAATCCAATTTGACTTCGATCCAACCATAGAACCCTTATTCTCTCCTTCTTCTTGTTCTATGCATGTCCAATTCAATTTTCACAACCTCAGATTACTCAAAATCACAATCCTGTTATAATATCTATTACTATTAAAATTACACTTAAAATATTCAATTTTATATCTACTCAAACAAAAACCTTTAAACTCTAAAGTTGATCTCTATAATTCAAATTTTCTTTCAATTCCCTCTTTAGTCTTTATCAAAAAGAAGAATGTCATCAACAAAAAAGAAGAATGCAATCAAATAAATTTGTTAACATGTGCCAAAAATAAAAATAAAAACTTAAATGCTGCCACTTTCTTTTTTAGTTGTTTTATGAATTCCTGCAATCAAATAAATTCAAAACACACATAAAATATGAAAATTTCAAATTCCTCAACAGTTTTTCATTTCCATTTTTCAAATCAAATGCTTAACAACTAAAACGCAGTAACACACACTGGTTTCTTCACGCCTTTCAGGCTAAAACACATCACAATAACCAGCCACTGTTGAATTACAAAATATTCACACACAAAGGCTAAAAAATCCCAAAAAATAAACAATAATTAAAATATAATAATAACAGCTCTTCCATTATTATTGAATAACGATCATTTGCGGTGAATCAAAATGTGCCACGTCAACGAGTACATAGCGGTACACCGAACCGGTACACATTAAGAAATTACGTGGCACATACTGATTTGTCTTTGGACGCCGTCCAATGACCGCGTGGAATTTTTTTTTTTTTTTTGGTGACGAGGAACCCCTCCGCTTTGTGGCGAGTAAACCCCGGTCGACCTAGCATGTCAACCCACACCATTTACCCGGGCCAATGCTTAAAACTGTCACGACCGCCCCATGTGATTCGAACCAGGGACTTGGGCTTTGCCCAGCAGAGTTCCCCCCACATGAGCTAACCCATGGTAGGTGGAATAATTTTTTAGAACTAAGTTGATACATATCTCGGAATAAAAACTCCTGTTCCTTTCCTCCCAGTAGCTAGTGCGCTCCTTCTCACCTTCTCCAGCTCATGCGCTAACCATGCGCGCCTCTGACAATTCTCACAAACAAAGGGTGCTTGCCATTGCCTCATCCCCGTATCAAACATTCCATAACGGCTCGCATCAACAAATGAACCAGACATTGGATAAAGTTGTGGTCTTTCTCCATTAATGGAGAGCGGAGGAGCTCCATTTTTCCTCTTTTGTTCTTCTTCCTCGTCGTCATCCGAAATGAGGCGCATGATCCGCTCTTCAATCTCCCTGTAGAAACTTTCGCTGTCTTCTTCACTTATGTTTCTCTCCATGCTAGGAAAACGGATTGCGGGGTGAGAATGTTTAAGGAACTATTATATAAGCCGAATGCAGAGAACTTTTCTCCTTCGGAATTCATTATCTATCATTAGTTAAGTCGGTCCAGGCAATGGAGGAGAATGAGGGGATTTAAGAGCCATTCATATTTTATTTGCGCCAAAATTTACGGCCCAAATCTGAGGCGTTCCTGTCTTTACTATTATTATATATTTGAATTGTTAAAAGGGGGTTTAAAAGCCAACATTTATTATTTTAATGATTTTTTAATGGCTTAAATTGCTATTTTAGTTCTGAATGATTTATTTTATTTTATTTGATTTATAATAATTTAAATTAATTTGTAAAACGCGAGGAACAAAATAATGTATTGTATGTATTTTTTTAATGTGATATTAAGTGTATGCTTAAAAAATTAAAAATTTAAAAAAGTGTACGGTACATTATTAATAATTCAGCAGAGAGGTATGAAAATGGATGTGATATATATGTTCAAAAATTTTGAAATAAAATTAAAAGTCATTCGAACTGATAATAAAAAGGATAAAGAAATAACTGATCTCTCGCGATGAAGCCTGCTCCCACTCTCGCGGCAAATCCCACTCCCGCTCTCGCTCTCGAGGTGAAGCCTGCTGCCGCGACCCGCTCTCAAGGTGAAGCCTGCTCCTACTCTCACGACGAAGCCCACTGCCACGACCTGCGACCCGCTCTCACAACCAAGCCCACTACTGCGACCCGCTTTCGCGGCGAAGCCCGCTCCAGCTCTCGCGACGAAGCCCATTCACGCTCCCGCTCTTGCAGCGAAGCCTGCTGCCACGACCCGCTCTCACGGCGAAGTACGCTCCCGCTCTCGTGTTCGAGCTACTCGACTAGCTATCGAGTCGAGCAATCGAGTGTTCGCGCTCGAGCTCGACTCGTCGAGCCTGAGCCAACTCTCGAGCCGGCTTCACTCGGTTGCACCCCTACCCATATATGGCAGATATTTATGTCTTTTAAGCTCTAAGAGTCATGTTATTTGTTTTCTTAACTTTAATTTTATAGCTCCTCTTGACACCGGGAATGAGACGACAAACATAACTATTTTAAATTAATGACAACCCCCCCTGGTAATCCTGTTATCAATTCTGTGTAGAACATTTAACGACCAAAATATGAAAAAAAATAAATAAAAATAAAAATTATCTCTACCGTATTTGTCTAGAATGGGAAGGTAATTTGATGTGTCTATAAATTTTTTTATATGATCCCCATGAAACAAGAAATAATATTTAAATTGAAAGTTTTTTATATTAAATGTAGGATTATTAGAACTCTGTTTGCAACAAAATTATTGTTGAACTAATCATATTGACCAGATGAATCTATTGACACTACAATTGAGCTGAAATCAAGCACGCAAAATATATATAAAAAAAAAAATAAACATTAATAATGACCAAACAATCTTTAGTTCTTACTTGCTTATAGAGTTATAGTCAAATAAGTTTGCTCGACAATATAAATCTAATGAGTCCAATATCACTACATTGTAACATTTTTAACACGTTCAAATATTTAATAAATGATCTATATAATCAAGGGAATTAATTTCGATGGTGTAATTGAGTGCTTTGAATTTTGATCAAATTTATCGAAATGCCTATATTAAGAAACTTATAAACATAACTTCATTCTCTACAAAAGAATTGAGAGAACCGAAGAATTGTTTTGCATTTTCCAGCTATTACTATGGATGACCATCATCATACAAACACCACCACCAATGACTTCTATCAGCATTAAATCACGTTGTTAAGTTTTAACTGCCTACCTGTGGAAACCTAATTTTATAATTTCTACAAGACAAATTTGATGATTGTTCTCAATTGTAAATGATCTCATTTTTTTTAACAATTTCAAATGGTGAATTCTTGTATCTCCTATTCTATAGTGGATTGTTATGACTATGTCACGCCTCGTGATTTTTTCTTTTATTGAGTTTTTCATGTTTTTTTTTCTCTTACAATTATTTTTGTGTGCTAATTTTTTGTTAAAAGTTATGATATTAAACACCAACTCTAATAGTATAAGTATTTTAGCAACTACAATAATAACAAGCCTTTATCCTACTATGTGGAGTCAGCTACATGAATTTTTTTTTTTCATTTTGAGCAGTTAAGAGTCAAATTCTCATTTAAATCAAATAAAAAATATCATTTCTAATATTTTATAACTATATTTTTTAGGCTTACCTCTACCTTCTTAACATAGACAAAAATCAAATACATCTACTGTCCTTGTCGAGTCATCAAAAGGCTGATGTTTTATGTGCCCAAACCATCTAAGGCGACTCTCTCTAATCTTATCTACCATTAGAGTTACTCCAACCTTTCATATATATATATATATATATATATATATATATATATATATATATATATATATATATATATATATATATATATATATTAATTTCACATTCTATCTCTAAGTGTGAAACCACGCATCCACCTGAGTATCCTCATCTTTGCGACACTTAACTTAAATTTATGCTTAGATCTTTTTTATTGGCTAACATTCTACACTTAAAGCAATACAAATCTCATAACCATCAAGTAGATTTTTTTTTTTAAAGTTTGAGGGGTACTTTCTGTCACACAAGAGGCCTGATGCATTCCTTCACTTCAACCAAAAAATTTAAATTCTACTAATAATATCCCCATCTATTTTACTATCATTTTAAACAATAGACCCGAGATATCTAAAAGATATACTTTTATTAATGACTTGACCAGTGTTTTAAAAATCAAACCGGATTGGCAGGTCAGACCGGTTCAACCATGAACCAATCTTAAAGCTGATCCAGTTCATTCTGAAAATTGTTTATGCATCAAATTGAGCTAAATTGGCTAGAACCGCCAGTTCAACTGGCGAACCAGTCTCGATTCTATTGAACCGACTGTTTTAATTTTTGAATATTTTAAATAATTAAATAAATTAATTTAATGCATTGAGAATGAAAATAATGTAATATTTATAATTAAATAAATTAATTTATACTTAAAAAGCTTAATTTTTTTTAATAAAAATTTTCAACCAAATATTTCACATGACTATATCACTCTATATGAGTTCTAATCTCACATAAAATCAAAAAGTAATGTAAACATTAACAAGAGGAACTTGCCAAGTGATATGAGGCTTAATAAATTGAAGTACTTACTTCTCATGTATCCAACATATATTATATATTTCAAAATAGATTTTTTAAATAAACTTAATATGATGTAAATAACATTTATTTTTAATTAATAATACTAAATAAATTATATTTATAATAATAAATGATCTAATCTCAATTATTTATAAATGTAAATTGATAATATGACTTTAATATATAATTTATAGGTGTACATTATATTAAAAACATATAACATAAATTAATAATAATTTATATCAAATATATAAATTTGTATGCAAGCTAAATTTTTATTAAATTTGAATTAAATTTAAAGATTGAATATATTTAAATATAAAATTATATAAGATATTATTAACATGTGAATTCAATTTATATTTTAATAAAAAAATTATATTATTACATGATTATTTTGTCCTTTAATTTTTATTTAAATAGTTTTCATATTTATTACATCATCCAATTTCACTCCGGTCAAACCATTGATCCCTTATCATCTCCTTATTCTGGTTTTATACATGTACGGTTCAATTGTCACAACCTCAGACTTGATCCCTCAAAGTCGCAATCCAATTACTAGATCTATTATGACTAAAATTACACTTACATATTCAGTTTTAGATTTACTCAAACAAAAACCTTTCTGACATCTGTAATTCAAAATTTCTTTCAACTCCCTCTTTAGTCTTTATCAATCAGAAGAATGTCATCAACAAAAAGCATACAATCAAATAAATTTGTTAGCACGTATGTGCCAAAAAGTTAAAAAAAAAATGCTGCCACTTTCTTTTTCAAGTGTTTTCTGAATTCCTCAAATCAAATAAATCCAAAACCCACTTAAAATATGAAAATTTTAAATTCGTCAACGGTTTTTTTTTCATTTCCATTTTTCAAATCAAATGCTTAACAACTAAAATGCAGTAACACGCACTGGTTACTTCACACCTTAAAGGCTTAAACACATCACAACAACCAGCAACTGTTCAATTAAATTTTTTTTTTTAATCTATTCAATTACAACTTTTTTAATCTGGATTTAGGAGCCATGGGACTCTTGGAAGACCGGACCTTTGCGGCTCTCCGTTCATATTTTCTTAACGCCCAAATTCAGGGCCCAAACCAGAGGCGTTCACATCTTTACTATTATTATATATTTGAATTGTGAAAAGAGGGTTTAAAAGCTGACTATATTATTTTTTTAATGATTTTTTTAATGGCTTAAATTGTTAGTTTAGTTCTAAAGTTATACTCAAATGGCCTTTTAACTTGGAAAAATATGAAGGAATTATTGTTGGAATGATTTATTATATTATATTTTATTTATTATAATTTAAATTAATGTGTAAAACGTGAGGAACAAAATAATGTATTGTATGTATTTTTTTTAATTATTTTAATATTATAGATAGGATATATACACTCGTAAGTGATATTAGGTGTATGCTCATCTTTGCTCAAATCTATTTAATTAAGTCCTGATGACTGATACATTATCAATATTTTAGCTGAGAGGTATGAAGATGGATGCAACACGTACATAAGTTCAAAAAATTTTGAAATAAAAGTCAAA
This sequence comes from Dendrobium huoshanense, assembly GCA_016618105.1. Lineage (NCBI taxonomy): Eukaryota > Viridiplantae > Streptophyta > Magnoliopsida > Asparagales > Orchidaceae > Dendrobium > Dendrobium huoshanense. Next base: position 55,978,205 of record CM028344.1, read on the forward strand.
GCCATTCGAACTTCGATGTCGACAATTGTAATCAAATTGAACGTCTCGAGTTAAATAAGTCCAAATAAAGCACTTGATGCATATATAAAAACTTTATATTATTAATTAAAAAACAAATTGAAAGCATGAGCATGAAGACTCAAATGAGCCCAAGTTCATTTAATTTTGAGGTCTTAAAACACTCGAGTATTGAACATTTTATATGTGATTAAAGTTGTTAATATAGGTCGTTCGATTAAGTGTTTTGAATTTTTGGCAAAATTTACCAAAATGATATTCTTTCAAAATTATAGATGTGTTACATTCTCTACATGTAGGGGACCTAGTGTTACATTTGGAGAGAGCTTAGATATAAGAAAATCTTCACTTTTCCCAACATTTAATGTGGACGATCATCATCAACAACTGCTATCACCATTGCCCGACTTGTACCATCCGATTGTCATTGCTTGATTTTCATCAATCAACATTCATCACCTATCTACCAATGTTTATTATCTCCCAATAACTAATATTTTCCTATTTGTTGACTATCAACATCTGACCTCGTCGCCCAATTCTATTATTCAAATATCATCAACAGACCATCGTCATACTATTCCTACCTGACTAACCTTATCTAATCATATGCACCTTCCTTCACTTCTCCGATAATTTCTACAATAGGCACTAAATAATTTTTTTTTAATTGTGAAACCCTATATATATTCTCTAATCTAGGGAAATAGCGAACCTTTTTAATTTCAATTATATATATAGTGAATTATATTGGGGATGAGGAAGAGTAAACACCACAATGACGAAATAAGAAAGAAAGTAAAAGGAGCGGAAAATTAAAGGACACTAGAATTTAACTTGGAAAAACCCAAATTATGGGAAAAAATCACAGAACCACACCACACCAAAAAATTATGAGAAAAAAGTACAAATCTCTCTTATCGCTCACTATCTCTTTGCTTCTCTTCTCCCATACAACATTCTCAATGTCTAAACCTACATAAATACAAAAGAAAGCCAAGTAAATAACACCAAGGGACGAAACCCTTCAAAAATATGAGTAAGAAAACTGTAAAGTTCTTCTCGCAGTGTTGCAGCATTAGTTTGGGGCATTGCATTGTTCAGGCCTATGTGCGATGATGCTACGGCGCTCAAACTAGTAGTGCTATGACGCTCAAACTCACAGCGCTAAACTTGTAGCGGTGCTGCATCGAATCCAGAGCGCTATGTTGCGCTCTGCTCTCTGTTGATAAACACTCGGGTGCTTGGGAACACAATACCGTGGCACTCGGGTACACAACATCAGTACAGTGTAATTCTTTTTTTTTTTTAGTGCAAAGCACCTGAACCAAGCAAGGGGTAACCTACCCCCCCCCCCCCCCCCCAAAGAAGCATGACAAATTTGAGGTCTGGGGCAACAAAACTACACGATTGATCAACACAATTATATTTCAAACATAACAATTTAATTATTTCAATTGAGCTAAATTGCGTGAAATTTTTTTCTAGTTTTTACGTAAAAAATAGTTGGTCTCTTATAAATTATGTGTGTTGGTTCCTCTTACAAAGCTACTAGATAAAAGTTTCTCTCTATCGACTATTATCATATATTTTCTAGCATGCAATTGCAACAATGAGAATTCATAATGTGTCCAATAAGTCATTGAACTAAACTAGTTTGTATATAATCATGCATGTACTCAAATCTTATTTACTGAATACTATTACATAGTCTCCTTAATCAAGAAGCTGCTCAGAGTTACATCACTAAAATCATCCTAAAAGCGCTAGTCTTAACACAATCATTAACACTTAGCTACTAAACTCAGATGACATATCCAAGAACTTGTTTGCTTTTTGATAGTACTAGCTTGAAGTACCTGTCAACTTCTTAAATGCACAAGATTCTAGTGCTTGAAGAACTTGCCTATATAGCACTACCAAGATAATACTAGCCCCTAATTCCTATTTTGCAACCCATCCTTGGTTATCATACTAGAAAACCTTATGGAAGTAACAATTTTATCTCTGGCGAGTAGCTTGGTACTTATGTATAGGGCCCTCATCAGCAGATCATCTAACATATTAAAGTAGTGCAAGTTTCCTTCGCCCATCAAGTTGTTCACACATTAACTAAGGTAAGAGGTTGTAATTCATGATTTTTCATCACCTTCCTTCGCCCATGTGTGTTCTATAATGTTATAAATATATCTCCTTAAGAATAGTTAGAATGCAAAATGAATGAACTAGCTTTGGATGTTTTCACTCTCTTCTATTGCTTTGAGTTGTGGGCATCCTCTACTTCTTGTCATTTCTCCCCTATAGATTTTGGAGCTTTGACCAACTCGATATTTCCTAGTTCTCAAGTTTATATTATTTCTTGACTTTTAGTCATTTGTCTGGCTAGGTTCATAATAATGGTACTCTCATGGAGCCTTTTGTAATTGGGTGCCGCCTTCAATCTCTCTATGTGTTCTTTACCAAGCAACACATTTAGGCATTCCACTACTCCTGGATATTCCTCATTTGCCACCACACACATCCCATCACTCACAAATTGAACTCCTCCATCCATCAATGCCCACTCTCGAAGCTACTTCATCAATTAACATTCATACCATGTCTCTCACAAAATCTCCTTAGTCCATCAAAACCCACTATCTTCATTTAGATCTACTTCTAATGATGATGTTGTCATTCAAATATATAGTAAATTCCTAACTCCATTGCCAACTATATATTTCATCGATCACACCCATCTTATGCAATAACCTATATATAGCTTCTTCTCATCCCTACATCATTAAATCCTCCTCTACTTAGCATCCACCTCCTCTGACCCAAATATACCTTCTTTTGCCTCGATCTCCTATATCTCACTAGATTTAACATCCAAAGCCAGCTAACTTCCACCATTTTATCACCCTTTGCCACCTCAGATCTCATTATAATTCACATTTCTTTTTTGTTGCTCTACCTTGAGGGCTATGCCATTGTGAATGAGATGGTAGTGTGAGTACGTAATAAATATAATAAATTATTTATAGGTTAACATATAATATTATATGATTAATATGCATTTAGTAAGTCCAAATGGGCCCAATAATGTTGAAAATACCCCTCCGTAGTGGAACTATGATATGATATGAAAAATGAATGAAATAAAATTTAGATGCTCCTTCTAACCCCTAATAAATAGAGTTATATATTCACATCCTTTAATGAATATAATATTTCAAAATTTTTTGTTAACTCCTCTATCATCCTTATTCCTAAAAAGGATAACCTTGAGCACTGGACTGATTTTAGACCCATCAATCTTTGCTCTACTTTTAATAAACTTATTTTTAAGATCCTAGCATCTAGATTAGCTTCTATCGCCATTAAAATTATTTCCATGAATCAAACTATTTTTGTTAAAGAGAGAAGTATATATGATCATATCCTACTTGCTCATGAGTTAATTCATGACATTAAAAAGGTGTTGGCCACAATTTAATATTTAAACTTGATCAAAGCACTCTCAACCTCGCTTTCGCCCTAGCCGCCTCCCTTTGGCGATTCTAGGGTTTTCTCTGGCCTTCTTCTTTCTGCGTGCTTTCTCCCATCTATCTTTCCTTTTAGCGTGGATTCCTTTCGATCCATCGAGATCTGGTGGTCTTCTGGCTCTCTAGCCCTTTGTGGGGCTTTTTTTCCTGGCGGGGATGTCTTCATCTACTGCTTGGGGAAAAACTTCCAACCCGATAAATGGGAAAAACAGGGGTTTTTTCGAACTTGAAGGAGAGGATGCATCCAATACTCCGACGCGTTCTTTCAAAGATGTTCTTGCGGGTAACTCGATGCAAGGTGATAACGCTCCTAAATTTACTCAATCAACTTTGAATGGTGTTCCTGCTGTTCTTATTTCTGATGAAGATGTTCTTAAGCTGGCTTCGCCTTTTCAGTTTACCCTCGTTGGGAAATTTGCTTTACGTCGTCCGAACCTTGATTCTATTTGCAGTTTTTTTGCAAATCTTAAACTCTCTAGTTTTTATTCCGTTGGACTTTTGGATTCTAGGCATGTCGCGATTCAACTTTCAAACGATCTTGATTATAGCAGAGTTTTTGCTAGGCGATCTTATTTTATTAGCAACTGTCAAATGAGGGTTTTGAAATGGACACCGTTTTTTGACGTGCATGAAGAATCCCCCATCGTTCCGATCTGGATCTCATTTCCGAATTTAAGATTGCATTTTTTTAATCCGCAAGTCTTGCATGCGCTTGGCTCTGTTTTTGGAAGACCCTTGCAAACGGATCAGGCCACTGCCTCTAGGACCCGGCCCTCTGTGGCTAGGATTCTAGTGGAAGTGGATATTTCGAAAAGACATCCTAAAGAAGTTTGGGTTGGTTCAAAGGCTTTTGGCTATTTACAAAAAGTTGATTTTGAGAAGGTTTCTGATTTTTGTTCCCATTGCAGAATTCATGGTCATGCTAATGCGGCTTGTTTTAGATTGCATCCTGAACTTAAAAAAAATTCTACTCCTTTAGTTGCGAATGTTGATTCTCCTGTAAATTCTTCTTCTGAGACTGTTTTGGTTATTCCGGAACCTATTGTTTTGTTGGAAAATCAAGTGGTTGACGATACGAATCTGGGTATTCCTGAAAACAGAGAGGATTTAGATGTGGTTGGAGCTGGGGATGCTCTGGATGACCAGGAGAAATCTCCGGATATGTTTATTTCCGTTGATGCTATGTTACATAATGATGTTGATGTTTCCATAGCTGACCCTAAAAACAGTTTAGTTACTATTTTAAATTCTGATTCTATTGATCATTGTGAAGAAGGGGAATTTATTCCCACTGAAAAAAAGAAGGGGAAAATGGTTCAAAACTTAGCAAGGGATTCTTCCTTGCCCATGGAGTCTGATTGTTCCAAAATTCTAAAACATCCTATGGATGATTCCGCTAGTAAAAAGCGTGAAGAGGAGTTTTTCTCTAAAGTCTCTAAGAAAAAAGGAAAAAAATCCAAGGATCCTATTTCCTCTACTCCTATCTTTACTAAAGCACTAAATTCCTCTAAAGATTCTCATGGTTAAGTCGCTTGTTTGGAATATTAGGGGTATTGGTGGGAAGGAGTCTATTATTAGAGTTAAAAATATTTGCAGGATTCATAATATTCATCTTTTAGTTTTAATTGAACCTTTGATTAATATGAGTAAATTAGATATGACTGCTTCTAAATTAGGTTTTTTGAATAAATTTGCTAACTATTCCAATAAGATTTGGATTTTTTGGAACAATGTCATTACTGTTAATATACTGAATGATTACATTCAAGTGGTGAATGTATCTGTTTCTATGTTTGACTTTCAATGTAATGCTTCTTTTGTTTACGCAGCTTGTTCTAGAACTGAACGTTTTGCTTTATGGGATCAGCTTAAATTTTTTGCTTCTAATAATTTTGGGCCTTGGTGCGTGGGAGGGGATTTCAATATTATTGCTAATACTGGTGAAAGATTGGGAGGTAATAGCCCCAATATTAATGCTATGGAGGATTTTAACTCCATGATATCTACTTGTGATCTTCAAGATATTGGTTTCTTTGGTAATGCTTATACTTGGAATAGAGGAAACTTGTGGCAAAGACTTGATAGATTTCTTTTCAATAATGATTGGCTATCTAAATATCATATGACTCATGTGGAGCATCTTAGTATAACTGCTTCTGATCATGCCCCTTTAATGCTTTCTATTAAGGCCAATAACAATTACATTCCTACTGCTTTTAAATTTCAAAACATGTGGTTATCTCATTATAATTTTATTAATGTTGTTGAAAGAAATTGGCAAGCTCAAGTTTTTCCTGATAATAATATTTCGGGTATGGCTAGGCTTTGGAATAAACTTAGTAGGCTGAAACAAGTTTTGAGATGGTGGAATAAACATACTTTTAAAAATTTATTCTCTAATATTAAAGCTGCTGAAGAGGAAGTGTTGAGGCTTGAAAATGATTATATGCTAAATCCTAATAGCTATTTCTCTTCTGAGCTTAATAATGCTAAGATCCATTTGCTTAAGTTACAAGATCAAGAGGAAACATATTGGCAGCAAAAGGCCACTACAAAATTTATTGTTGAAGGTGATAGAAACACCAAGTTTTTTCATGCTTTAGCTAACAAGAAAAGAATTAGGAATCACATTTTTAAAATTGCCAGTGATGATGGGAGAATTTTGGAGGAGGAAGATGCTATTGTTAATTCTGGTATTGAGCACTTTAAGAAGATTTTTAACAGTGGTTTTTCTCCTTCCCCTATTAAGAACCCTTATATTGTACCTGGTTGTATTTCGGATACTGATAATATTAATCTCACTCTTATCCCTTCTGAGGAAGAAGTTTGGAAAGTTTTGCAGGCTATGAATGTGGATTCGGTGGCTGGTCCGGATGGTTTCTCTACTAAGTTTTTTATTCAGACTTGGAATGTTATTAAAGGTGATATTTTGGATGCTGTGGCTAATTTCTTCTCGGGTAAGCCTTATATTAAGTTTTTTTCTTCTACCAATATTGTTTTAATTCCTAAGAAGGAGGCTACTAACAATTGGAACGATTTCAGACCAATAAGTCTTTGTTCTTTTTTTAATAAACTTAACTCTAAGATTATTGCCTCCAGACTTATTAATATCCTTCCTAGAATTATTTCTCAGAATCAAACTGGTTTTGTTAAAGGTATGAGCATTTTTGATAATATTTTGCTGGCTCAGGAAATGACGCATGATATCAATGCTAAAATTAAAGGTGGTAACATCATTTTCAAATTAGATATTACTAAGGCTTATGATAATTTGTGTTGGAACTACCTTTATAAAGTGCTTTCATTATTTGGTTTTAGTCAGGGTTTTATTTCTTTGATTAAAAATAGTATTGAACATAGTTATTTTTCTATTATTATCAATGGTAAGAGTAATGGTTTTTTTAAATCCTCTCAAGGTTTACGTCAAGGAGACCCTCTATCCCCTGCCTTATTTATTATTGCTGTTGATTATCTTTCCAGGGGTTTGGAGTGTCTTTATAAAAGATATCCTAATTTGCTTTATCATACGATGGGTGGTATCCCGATTACCCATTTGAGTTTTGCGGATGATTTTATCATTTTTGCTAATAGTTCCTTAACTAATATTAAATGTCTTACCAAGCATTTAAACGACTTTCAAAACATGAGTGGTCTGTCTATCAATCCAAATAAAAGTACGTTTATTGTCTCTAAGTCTGCTAGTATTAGTAAAATTAACAACATTAAGAGGATCTGTGGTTTTAATTTATCTTATTTGCCTATTAAATATTTAGGTATTCCAATCTTTAAAGGTAGGAAAAAAAGTTTGCTTTTTGAGGATATGATCAATGTGTTTCATAATAAAATTTCTAGTTGGTCTACGAATTTTCTCTCTTTTGGTGGTAGACTGCTCTTAATTAAACATGTTTTAAATTCTATCCCTATTTATATTTTTCATACGCTCAATCCTTCACCTACTATTTGCCTTAGATTAGAAAGACTCATTAATAAGTTTTTTTGGGGAGCCAAGGATAGTAAATCTTGTATTTTGTGGGCTTCTTGGTTTAAAATTTGTGGTCCTTTGGATGAAGGAGGTCTGGGGTGTAAGGGTATTTTGGATATGGTCACTGCTTTTTCTTACAAACTCTGGTTTTCTTTTCGTTCTAATAAATGTTTATGGGCAAATTTTTTACATGCTAAGTACTGTAAAGGGAAGCATCCTATTGGCTGTACGAGTAAGAAAAATGATTCTGCTGTTTGGAAACGCTTATGTAATATTAGCTGGGTTGCCGAGCCTTTTATCCAATGGGGTTTGGGTAAAGGGGAGGTTTTTTTTTTGGCAAGACAATTGGTTGGGTGGGGGTTCGATTGACAGTTTACTTTTTTCTCATACTCTGCTTTCTACTAAAGTTAGTTATTTCATTGATAATGGTACTTGGAATGTTAATAAACTCTCTATTTTGTTACCTGATGTCATTTTAAGCCAAGTCTTGAATATTCCGTTGAATATCTGTGAGGATGACCGTATTCTTTTTAACGGCTCTACTGATGGTCTTTTCAATATTAAAAGGGTTTGGGATCAGTTTAGAATTAAGAATGAGGTTTCTTCTATTTATGGTAATATCTGGCACACTAATATTCCTTTAGCTTACTCTATTTTGGCTTGGAGGTGTTTTAAAGGTTTTCTTCCTGTAGATGTTAGACTTTGGAAGAAAGGTTTTTATTTGCCGTCCAAATGCCAGTGTTGTGCTGAGATTGAAAGCATTGATCATATTTTTCTTTTTGGTGATATTGCTCAAAAAGTTTGGAGATTTTATGCCATGATTGTTAACAAGCCTTTTCCTGTTTATCTTTCTACTGTTAACGTATCTGTGAAGTCTTTCCTATCTGAGTGGATCTCCTCGGATAAGGGTCATGTACTTAACTGTTTGTCTATTCTTATTTTGTGGTTTCTGTGGAAAGCCCGTAATGAAGCTAAGCATAGTGGGATTAAGATGGAGGACAAGGTGATTATCTCCAACATTAACCATAAGTTGCTCCAATTAGTTGCTGCTAAGCTCATTGCTAGAAAAAATTTTGGTAATTATTTTTGTTTGTGTTATGAGCTGGGTATTCCTATTAATACTGAGGATTTTGCTAGTAGCTGTAAAGTGGTTAGATGGTTAAAACCGGTTTCTCCTTTCTTGAAACTCAATTCGGATGGTTCTGTTGATAACAATTATGCTGGTTTTGGGGGTATTGTCAGGGACTTTACTGGCAAGGTTTTAGTGGCTTATGCGGGCCCTTTATCTCCGTGTAAGATTATTCTTGCTGAGCTGATGGGCTTATACAAAGGTCTTGTTATTTGTATTAATAGAGGTTTTGTTAATATTGAGATTGAGGTGGATGCCTTAAGTGTTATTCAACTTGTTAATAATGATGAGGTTTTTCATCCTCAGTTATTTTACATTCTTAGGAAAATTCGTTTGGCTCTTGCAACTATGAATTTTTCTATGAAGCATTTGTTTAGAGAAGGTAATGCTTGTGCTGATTTTTTGGCTAAACTTGGGAGCAGGTTGGATGAAGATAGAGAATTTGAGGTTGATTCTCTGCCTCACCTTTTAAAAGGTTTAGTGACTATGGATAAAATTAGTGTTCCTTATGTGCGTTCTAGGTGAGGTTGTGTGTGTGTTTCTTACCTGGTTTTTTGTTTTACTGAGAATGCTGCTGTCTACTGACCATTTTTTTGGTTTTATCTGCTCTACGATGCCTGGTTGTGGTTGTTGTGGTCCTCTTGTTGCGGGGTTGGTTAATCCTGGGAGATGGATGCTGTCTTTTTATTTTAGGATTTGGTTTTATTTTCCTTTACTTTCTTGTATTGCTTTCCGGAGACTCCAAATTTGCTGGTGGTTACAAACTTTGGTTGTCTTGTTTTTTGGGTGGTTGCTTGTTTATTATGATTTGTTGAGAATCTGTGGGGGTCTTAGATATTGTGAGAGATGTTTTACTATTTTGAATTCTCTCATCTATTGCTATATTTTGGTTGACTGGAGAAAGGTGAACCATCAGTACATCTACTTTTTGGTGCTTAGGAGATATATGGACATCAGGTTGTTATTTTCTTATAAGAGAGCAGTTAGTGTCAGTTTTTGTTTCAGCTTCATCTTCTATGATTTTGATTCTGCTTTTTGGAGATTGTCTTACAGGAACTTTTTCATTCTTATGTGCTTACTCGGCTGCAAGGTTTTTTTGGTAGGTATCTTTTTTTTCCTGCTCTTTTTTGGTGTTCTATTTTGCAGGAAGCGTAAGCTAAACGAGGACATTAGGCTCTTCCTTTTTTGGGTGCTGTTTGCTCACAGCCCGATTACTTTTTTATGTTCTTTTTGTAATCTTAGGAAAAGGAATCACTGGCTCGTAGGTTTTATTTTTCACTTTTTAATTGTAGCTCTTTTGAGCGGTAGAGAGCTGGAGGTTCTTTCTAAGGACTCTGTAACCGATTTTTGGATATGAACACGTAGGCCCCTTTGTGGGTTTTAATTAAAAAAATATATATATATTTAAACTTGAAATTTTCAAAACTTATGATAACATTAGTTAGACTTTTTTTAATAATCTTCATCTTTTTTTGTTTTGATGACAAATTTATTAAGTTAATCAAGATTATTGTGGAAAATGTATGGTTTTTTATCATTATCAACGGCAAGTCCAAAGGTTTTTTTAAAGCTCCTAAAGGGGTTAGCCAGTGGGACCTATTGTTCCCTACTGTATTCATTAGTGCTACTGAATATTTATCAAGATGTATGTTGTATTACTATTCTTATTATAAAAGTGTCTCTTACACTAATTCTAGTTGTTTAAACATTTCCCACTCATGTTTTGTTGATGTCATTTCTAAATGTTATAATAGTGTTATTAATAGTATTAAAAACATAAAAAGTGCTTCATAGCTTTGAAAAAGATTGTGGCCTTAATTTTAATAAATCCAAATGCACCTACATTGTTGGTAAAGGTATAAAGTTGGAGCAAAGCAATAAAATTAGTAGGATCAATAGGTTTATAAGGAATTTTTTTTCCATTTACTACCTAAGCACTCCCATCCATAAAGGTCATAAAAATTCTTTCCAATTTGATAAAATATTTTACAGTATCAATTCAAGACTCATTGCCTGAGAATATAAATTTCATTCTATGGGGCCTAGAATTATGTTAATCAAGAGTGTTTTATGCTCAATGCTTATATATCTTTTATAAATAATTAACCCCAATGTTGATGTTTGTAATAGACTTGAAAAAGTATTTAACTAATCCTTCTAGGGTTCCTAACTACTCTAAAAAATCCATTTATCTTCCCGACTTGCTTACTCTGGTCCTAATTAAGGAGGGTGATTTAGGTTGTGATCTATTATTGTTATGGTTAACGATTTTTCCTATAAACTCTAGTGGAAATTTTGATCTAATACATCTCTTTGGGCCAACTTTATATATGAACTAAAAATATTGTAACAACATTCATCCTACTCTTTGCCACTTTAAAAATGATCAATCTCCTTGTTGGAATAGATTATATAAGATTAAATGGCAAGGTGAGTCCATTCTTCTATGGGGATTATGTAATGGCTCTTCTTATTTCTAGAAGGATGATTGGTTATGGTTTGAATATTTGGATTCTTACTTTAGTACACATTCTACCTCTTTAGTGATGATCTTTTAATTTATCAAGGATGGTTATTGGTGTGTAGAGCTTTTATCTAGCCTTCTCCCTTAAGACATTGTTGATATTATTTGTAAAATTCCTAATACACTTTGTCTTATCTTAATAATATTCCTTTACGTAAAGTTTCTGATAATGGTGACTTTTGCTTCTATAAGATTTGGCATGTTTTTAGGAGTAAGAAAGATAGTAATCGTATTTTTGATAAAATTTATAATTCTTGCACTCCTTAATCTATTTCTACTTTATCTTAGAGAATTTTAAAGGGTTTCATTTTTTTGGATAATAGACTTCTAGATAAGGGCATTTGCTTGGTCTCCAAATGTCAATGTTGAAATCAAATTGAAACTATTAATCAATTCTTTATGGAAGGCATGTTCCTTCTTTGGTGTTGTCTGAATTGGAAAAGGGCTTAGGAATTCATTTGCCTTCTAATTACAACAACGTTTATACATTTTTAGTTGTTTGGTTTCATGGGAAACCCAAGGGTCATATTCTTACTATTATGCATCAGGTAATTATTTAGCTTTTATTGTTTAAAAGGAATAAATGCAAGCATAATAACATTGAAATGAGCTTTATGAGGGTCATCATTGGCATAAAAAAAAATCTAGTAGCTTTTAACTGCCAAGTTCTTACTATTAAGCACTTTAGTGGTAATGCCAAATGAATTTTTTTGAAAAACATTAATAGTCATATCTTTAATGATTTCAATTTACCTAAAATATTAAAGTGGTCCAAACCTCATGCTCATGAAGTTAAGTTTAATATTGGCGACTCTATTACTATTGGAGGTGTCGATTGTGGAAGTATCTTTAGGAACCACCTGAGTGATGTTTATTTGGCTTTGCCTCTAGAATTCATGATGGTAATGTTTTATATGCTGAATTAAGTGTTCTTTATAAAGTGTTTTTGGTTTGCATTGAGAATAACTTTTTGAATATTTGGATTGAATTAGATTCTAATTTGTTGGTCTCTATAGTCAACTCTCGAAACTACTTTAGCGCTAAGTTGTTATATTTGGTTCAAAATATTTCCTTTCTCTTGATAAGACTAACTTCAAAATTTCTCACATTTGGAGAGAGGGTAGTATTTGTGTTGATTGATTGGCTACGATCCATAACAAGATATACTTTAATAATGACTCCATTCTTGGTCTTCTGAAAGGCATGATCAGGCTTGATAAATTGGATATTCTTTATATTATATTGTAATTATGTGATTGGTCCTATTGTTTAGTTCTGATTGATGGTTGAGTCATGATTGCATGTCATCCCTTCATGTTCCCTGTTTCTTTTAGAGTTGTGGTGATCTTGGTTTCTTTCATTTGGTGGAGATTTATTTTCATCATTGTTTTGTATTCATGCATAATATATGCTGATGGGTGTTTATATATGGTTGTGAGCTATTTTGGTCCTTTTGGTTTTTTGCTTCATGATCTTTTGGATATCTAGTTTTGTTGTTTAGGAGTAATATATCTTTTATGCAGTTTCATTATGCCTATTGGATCTTTGTTCAGTCTCTAGTTTAAATCTTGGTATATGTTATGCTGCTAGCCCTCTCTTTTATGTTTTGTGTAGGGCTTCCTGTGCTATGATTATTGTATTTTCTTCTCCATGGTTTGGGAGAGTCACCTTGTTTCAACCAATCCTATAAAACTTTATTCAATGTTTGGTGTCTTTTGGTTGGTTAGTTTTTATGGGGAATTTGGTGGTGGTGGCTAGTTGTTTTTTTTTTTTTTTTTTTTTTTTTTTTTTTTTTTTTTTTTTTTTTTTTTTTTTTTTTTTGTCACGTTTCTAGCTCAATCTCCATTTGCTTTCTACAGTTTACCTGGGGCAAGTTTGGGGTGCATTTTGCTCTGTGTGTCCTATGGGTGATTGTTCCTGATTTTAATTATATGGATTCCTCTAGTTTCTCGTTTTGGAACCGGTTTGATAGCTTTTGGTCTTTCTTAAAGATTAGACTTTTTGATTCTACACCTTTTGAGCCCTTTTGTGTCATTTTATTCCTCTTTTCAGTTTGGGTGTTAGCTCCTTCATTAAATTTTATCCTTGGTCGGTGTTGCTTCAGATTTTTGGCCTTCTTGCACCCTACTAGCTAGATTCCTTGTATTTATCTATTGCTGGCTAATTTTGGTTATCTTCAGGTTGATGGTTCGTGAGGTTCTTGACTTTCTGCTTCTGGTGTCTTTGTCTTCTATCTCTCAGAACTTTGTGTTTGTTATTCCATCTTGTGGTGGAGATGTCATTGGATCTTCTGGGTGGCTCCTTTTTTGTCTTAATTTCTACTCATGTTTGGGCTCTTTTTGGTGGATTTGTTGATTCCCAATTTATTTTCGGTCAATCATTGTTGAAGAATGTTGTAGTCTATGTATTTCCAAGCTCTAGGTATTGCTTTTTTTTCCCCTCCATTGTTTCTATTTTGCAGGTTCCTATTGGAGGTTCTAAATCCTAATTCCTCTCGTTAAATGTCTAAGCTTGGGCTCCTTTTGGGTTTGGCTTATTGTTAATCATGCTTTTATTTATTGGTTTCTTTGTGTATCTTAGTTGGGATCTTGTGCTTTTTAGGTTTTCTTTCTCTTTTATTGTATTTGGGGCTTTTGCGAGCTGTAACTCCCTTTAAGACCTTGTAACTATTTTCCTATTATAATAAAATTTGTTTCCATAAATGAGTTTTACCAAAAAAAAGAAACATCAATTATAGGCAAACTAAAATTTATCTGATCATCATGTATTTACTTTTATTTCACTATTTCCAATTGATTTTTTATTAGGTTTATATCACTCTCATCCATCTAGCTATCTTTAGTCATTCATAAAATCTATCATTGATGCTCCGTATTTGACTCAAATATGAACCACTTTAAGAAAAGAATGAACATTTTTTGAGATATATTTTTCTTAGAATTTTGTCAATATTATAAAGAAATTACTATAAGGTTATATATACTATTATTATTATTTTGGAGAAGTTTCTCCTTTTTATCTTTTCCTTAAAAAAAATTCATCCATCTCTTTAATTTCTTATTGATCTCTCTTCCTCGCAGTCGACGTTGCCTAATATTTAAACCCTTTAATTTCTGAGCTAGTATTATCATTCCAAATCTCCATCTTTGGAGTAGATTTTTTTTAATCTTCTTTTCTCACTTCCCTAATCTTCGTTTATCATCTTCTTCTCCTATACACATGTCTAAGCTTGTTAGAATTTGATTTGATATCACCATAAAAAGCCAAAAGAAAAAAAAAATGCTCGTATAAAACAGTAATATTCATCACATCCTTTCAGATATTATATTATCTTTTTAAAAATTTACTCAGACAAGAGCATCAGAATCAACAAAAGTTTAATGAAAAGAACAAGCAGCTTGTCCATACGTATCATATAACGAATCCTTTCACAATAAAGCATAACATTTCATAGGAATATTCCGATCGATTTGTTTTACGTCAATATGAACTCTGGAGTACTTGAATTTACATTAAAATCAGTGCTATGATATATGATATCTAAGAACAATCTCAACGCAAATGCAGCTTTTTGAAGTTCACTCTGATACAAAATTCTTCAAAATTCTTACAATAATTTTCTTTCAAAATATATCAAAGAAGCACCAATATTAATCCAATAGAGTTGAGTCCCCGCTTAAAAAAGAACAAAGATCGAGCATTTGAAATCTGATATAATTATATAAAGCTTAAATACAGTGATCAGTAGAAGCTAGCTAGCGCCTTCTATCAGCGGAAGACTGATCAGAAGCAAGAGATTAATGAACACAAGAGAACCAGTAGCAGCGTCTCTCTCTCTCTTCATATTCAAAAATCAAGAAAAAAGAAGAAGAAAGAACTACGTGCCAAGTTAATTAATTAACACAGAACAGCAGCGGTTGATCGATCGTTGCGCGCCTTTCTTTATTTCTGAATATATACTAAAACTATCTAATTTATGAGCTTCCCTGCCATTTCCAGTACGCGTCATCGTCGTCGTCAACTAATACTGGCCGTAGGTGGCTTGGACTGGACCGCCGGCCGACAAGGTGGTGCGCTTGACGAAGCGGCCCTTCATCCTCGGCCGCTTCTCGGCGTTCAGCTTCCTCACCTCGTAGCGTATCTTCTTGGAGAACAGCCTCGTCCTTCTCTTCTCTCTGTATCTCGTCACTCTCGCTTCTCTTTCCTCTCCCCCGCTTGCTGCCCACCTCCATCTGCTCCAACTAGTTCCACCAACTTGTGACAAACCCTGCATGAAGAAAAAATAATCATCATCATCATTAAATGTTATTATGAACAAATTCAATACCATAAGTATATTTTGTTTTTTCTTTAATCCATTTTTAAAATCCTTCTATTTATTTTTAGATTAGCATAATATTAATTCTTCGAATATAGTTTACTAATCTATAAACAAATCTGATGACTTTAAAATTCATTTTAATATAATTTTACCGTTAGAGAAGGCAAGTAACCATCCGAATCAAGCTGCGGCCGGTCACCACCGGACCACGGCGAGCATCCACTTCGCGACCAAGCGTCGATGACTGCATCATAGTCCAACCTCAAACCCATCTTCTTCACAACCCCTTCACCTAGTTGTCTCTCCTTCTGCTCCTCCACAGCAACGACGACTCCCTGCGCTTCGTGACACAGCTCCATCTCATCTCCCATGGCGTCATACTCAAACTCCATCTTGATCCGACTCAAATCCTCTTCATCCACAGCAGTAAATCCGTCTAAATAGAGAGAACTTTCGTGGACATCATCAAGCCCAACACCAAGAAGACACTCTACATCCAGATTCTCCATATCGATCTCAATAGACTGGCCGCCGGGTCCCGCATCTCGTCCGTAGCCCAAAATCGGCTTGGCTTCTAAACTGGCTGAAGAGAAATCGTTGAAGAGAGGGTCGAGCACCGGGACGCAGCACATAATCTGCATCTCGAGCTCCTCCTCTTCTTTCTCAAGGTCAGGTACGAGGGGCTCTGGCTTGACGGACTTGGGCTGGTGGTGCCCCCGCGGAGTACGGGCCTTGCGTTTTCGCCATGAGATTGGGCGAGGCGTAGGTGAGGGAGAAGGGGAAGGGGAAGAGGAAAAGGAAGAAGCGGTGTGGAGGCGAAGGCGCTGATGGCGGCGGGCGAGGGAATTGGCGGAGTGGACGGAGGAGTCACAAGCTTGGCAGAGGAAAGCGTCGTCGGCGCCGCAGTACCAACGCGCTCGTCGGCGGAGGCAGCCGTCGCAGGCGCGTGCGGTGCTTCCGCCTAAGGCGTTTGCGGCCGATCGATGCTTTCGGTCGCGTTCGTCCATAGCTGCGTGGTTCGCTGAAAGGGGATTAATGAAAAACAGGGGAGGGGAGGGAGTGTGGGCTTGGGACGTTAGAGGACTTGGTGGGGTCCAGTGTGGCAGGATTGGCTGGGGGTGGAAAGGGTATCGGTTTTGCTGCGATTCTATTGGTTGAGGTGAATGGAGGATGGATTTCGGGCGGGCCCCATTGGTCGTTATTGCGCGGGTCGTAGTCGTCGACTGGGATCATTTGGGCTGGTTATCGCTTCCCGCCGCGGCGACTTCAATTCCTAATTCGATGGTGGTCCCATGGGAATTTTTATTCTATCCGGTGAACATACGCAGAGGAAGGTTCGATTTTAGGGAAAAAAATGACTGTACCGAGTTCTTCGCGCCTCTACCAAGTTTTTTAAAAAAACTCGGTATAGACGCTTTTTTGCCTAAAACCGAACCTTCCTCTGCGTACGTTCACTGGATAGAATAAAAGTTCGTCCCATGGGGTGGGGCCATAGCGGGGCCCGTTTTACATTTCTGGGATTTCCTATCTTTATCTTATCTTTCTTCATAATTAATCTGAAATTTACGTACATATCACTTTATACCATCCTATTTACATATCTAACACCGAAAATTTTAATATTACATACATACCACTCTATATTATTTTAATATGAAATATGACACTTATATTTCTTTCCTACCACTCATATATTTCATTTCCATCACTCATATTTGATATGAAAATGAACTAAGGGTGATATGTATATAATATTAAAGTTTTAGATGTTAAATATGTAAATAGAGTATTATAGGGTGGTAGTATAGAGTTCATTATAAGCTTATGGCTGTTTGATTAAAAAAATCTATATATAAATAATTAGTAGTTAATTACAAATTAATTTAACTAATTAAATTATTTATTAAAATGTATATTTACAAGTTTTAATTAGCTAACCTAAACTATTTTTTATGAACAATTAGTCATTCATTTTTAGAGTATTTAAATTATTGCTTCTTGTTTATTGTGCCAATTATTAATTAGAATAATTGAATCCTTAGTTCAACTATTTATAGGGCTTATTTACTGTTACAATCATTTGCAGACATATTAACATAGTTATCATATCAGTTTATGTTAATTTGTCTTTTTTTAGCTAACCAAATAACTTAGTTATGTTTGTTTAAGGCATATAGCCTCAAAATTCTTATTTAATAAATCTTTAAAAAAAATATCATTTGATGGACATGAATCTATATGCATTAAATGTATAAAGAACTTCAAAAAATAAATCCATGACCATCCAACATTTAATTTTAATAACCTTATAAATGAATTGAACGTCATAACAATATGAACCCAGCAATAGAAAAGTTGAAATGAACCTAGTTAAATAAACATCTTGATAAGATGAACCATGTTGCAGCTCTCTCTCTCTTATCTTTTTGCATGTTGGATTTTCATACAAAGCTAAGACGTTAAGCTCCTCACTTCTCAACCACCGTGAATATTCTAACACGCAACAATCATCATGAATCCAACATAGCTAAATAAACAGGTTGCTAGCAATGTTTTGAATACATATTAATTAATTTCAATCAATAAAATAAATGAATAAAATTAAATCTTTAAATAAGTTGACAACTAGCTTCATCTAGAATTTTTTTTACTGTTTTTTAAAGCAGTTTATTTTAATACAATTTTTTTAAAAAAAATAATAGTAAAATAAATTGTGATCAGAAGCTATCCCAAACGAAATCTTAAACAAGTTCACTTAACATGAAGATTAAATAAAATTAATTGGAGCTAAAATTGAATAGACTTAGATGGGATCGTTCAGTGGCCCGAAGAAACAGCTACCTAATATTTCCTTTTGAGCTTCTGCAACGTCCATTTTTCTTGCTGTGTAGAGAGAGATCAGTTGCCCTTTCACCGAGTTGAGGGGATAAAAAATGTTGCGCTTCGTAGAGTCGAGTGTTGTTGTCGGTCTCAAACGGGGATGAACTTATCCATCCACGTAGTCTTGAATTTTCTTCAGAGTATATATATATATATATATATATAACGAGTAATAATTTAATTTTTATTTTAATATTTTTGAAATCCTTCGCCACAAACTAATATATGTTATATAATATTAATGTAGACCCAATTCAAATAATTCAATATATTTTAGAAGTTTGTATATATATATTTTTTTTGCTTTAGTCTGCTTTAGTTATAGTAGATGTTATGGGAGAAATAGAGAAGCGATGATGATGGTAATCAAGTAATATCACTTTGGAAACACTATTCGAATGAAAGTATTCAAACAATGATGATCAGGCAATGGTGGTATGATAATATTCTAACCATAGAGATTAGATAATGGTGAATGAACTATGATTATCTTATGGCAGTGGTCAAATAATGATGGGCGGGTGACAATAGTCAGGCAATGATTGCCAAGTAACTGTGATTCAATGATGGTAGTCGAATAATGATTGTAGTTAAATGATGATGGTGACTAGCAGTGATCATCATTAGCATTGAACGTTTAGTATAACCCTAGGGATATCAAATCTAACCCACTTATGTGGAGAAAGAGGATCAATTTATAATATTTTGAGAGTGACATCTAAATAAATTTAATCAAAATTTCATAATGCTTCATCGGCCAACCTTGATTAAATTTTTTGATGAGGACCTTTTATTCAACATTTAAGTAGTGGTAGATGGTGTATTATTAAGCATGTCTAAAGCCATTTTTATGCCTTCGTCCAACAAAGACTTGCACTACAGGAAAAACTATTAGTTCCGAGCTTTCCGACGAACTTTCCAACAAATAGATGACCGTCAAAAAGATAATTTTTTTCATCTGATAATTGTCATTTCCGACAGATTTTGGCTCTCAGAAATGCACGTTTTTTCTATAGTGTTGTGCTAAGAAAGAGCACATCCAACTAATTGCATAAAAAGTAATGTAGCCAACCACCAAATTCAACCTAAGAACAACAAAAATATGATTATGAGTGTCGTGACCTGGAATATTTATGACGATAAAGAGATGTAAATTTTACATCCTAGCTTTATACGAAGATCTATCACACAAATAGATAAAAGATAGAAGTGCAATATTCATAAAAGACAACAAAATTTTACATGAAAAATATTAAAAAAGAGAAAAATTATGGGGCCTAGCCCAGATTGAATGAATCTACTAGTATTGATGGTTGATTATAGATAATACCCTTCATAGAAGGAGGGAACTAGCTTAATGTAGCAAATACATATTTTATATAACATATTACAACATGAAAGCTATTATTAAGAGAGTGTGGACATTTTGTTTGTTTAGTCAGTATGGACATAGTCGATAGCCTACGAAGGTAAGAAGAATCGTAGTCGGCGGATGACAGTGGTAGGAGAGATCGTAGTCGGAAGGCGAAGATGGTCGTAGTGGCCGTAGTCGATGAGCGACGGTGTTCGAAGAGATCGTAGTCAATAGGCAATGGTTGTCGGAGGGACTGTAGTCGGTGGGCGACGGTGGTCAAAGTGACCGTAGTAGACGGGCGACAGTGATCGGAGGAACTATCGTCAACGAGAGATAGTAGTCGTAGGAACTGTAATCAACTGGAGACGAAGGTAAGAATGACCATAGTCGGCAGGCGATAGAGGTCGACAAGAACTCTGGCGGTGACAACATTGGATGGAGAGTGCAAGAGAACTCTTAAGCTTTCTCCTTTTCTCCTCCCTCATCATATTAAGAATTAGGGCTGCAAGTGAACCAAACGTTCGACGAGCAACTCATTACTCAATTCAATTTAAGCTCTTTTGTGATTGTTTAGCTAATTAAACAAACAAACTTGAATAATATTTTTAATACTCAATCCTTAAATAAATAAGCTTGAACACTAATGTCTTAGGTTCATTTATGTTCACGAACAACAACATTTGAAGCTCATGAACAAGCTCGATAGGAAACTCGATTCATGTTCGAGTTAGAACTCGTGAATAAGCTCAATAAATAGATTCATATAGATTAATCATATTTTCATTTTAAATAGACAACTGCTTTTATTATAAATTTCATTTCATATTATTTTATACATTCAATAGAATGAATTTGTTCATGAACAAGAGGCATTTCACATTTGTCCATGTTTGCTAGATTATTTGTTTAAGATATTCATGAACAAATATAAAATGAATCATGGATCGTTTGTTCATGAACAAGCTCATTTGGTAACACGAAAATACTAGTTATGTATATATTCATGATCTTGCTCATTTGATAACTTAAGAATACTCATTAGATTTGTTCGTGAACGTGCTGGTTTGATAGTGTAAAAAATTCACAAAATATATTCACGAATATAGCTTGTTAAGGTTTGTTTGTTAAAAGTTCGATCAACACTAAACGAACCAAACATGAATTGAACATGAACACCGTTAATTTAAACAAACCAAACATGAATGCAGACAATAAAGCTTGAATCAAACATGGATCGAACTTGAACAAGCTAATAATAAAAAAACTCAAACATGAACACTCACATACTCGACTCGGTTCGGTTCATTTGCCACCCTATTAAGAATGAAATATTATTTATAATTTTTGGGAGTGTCATGACTTGTAATTATCGAGAAAATTAAGGGCATATTGGGCATCGAACAACTGATTTTAGTTCTCTTGATCATTGAGCATTTATTGAGCATTTGAGTGCTTTGATGAAGTTAGAATTCGTCTATCTTGGGCTCGTTGGATTCATCTCGTCGAGCCGCTTGATTCGACTTAAGTGCTATAATTTGGATATCATTTTGTCATCCAATTAATACTTTAAAGCTTTTAAATTGACTTTGATCCTTTGATTTGGGCTCATTTGGGCTAGTTTTGGTGTCATTGAGTTTATCTCCCCGAGATTATCAATTTGACTTTAAGCTTGTTGAAGTCGGAGTTTGGTTAATCCCGAATTTTAATTTAGAAGTTTTCAACTTGTGTTTGCACCGAAATTCGAGCCCAATCAAAGTGATTTTGGTGTTGTATCAAACATAGATCAACCAAAATATGATTAGGACAAAATAGATCATGCATTAATATTATCAATTTGACTAAAAATTACGTTCTCTTCCATGACTTTATCATCGTCTGCCAAACCATAGCAGATTAGATTATTTACGTTACAAATACCACAAATCAATAGCATAAAATGAGTCTTAAATGCTACATATGGCTCATTAGCAGAAGATGACTGCTGAGATGGTCGATGGATACCTTTCTGCAACAAATATAATAAGCGTCGAGTAATCTTGTCAGATTACCACATTCTAACGATCAAAATCAGGTTGCTTAGATGAATCTTTTTGTTTCTTAATAGAATTATCGACCTGAAATATCAGCCAGCTGTGTACTGTTTGAATTGCTCTCCTTATCTTTGGAGATGCTGACTCCTCATGGCTTTTATATAAGATATATTCTGCAATGGAAACAGCTGCACAGTCTATTTTACAGATAACGCAGTTACGTGACCGGCTTTTCTACTTAAGATCGCGTAGTTGTCGCTATATGCTTCTTCAAGCCACACTTTCTAACTTTTTATTTTTATTGTTGTGGGAATACTATTTGCGCTGCCCGATTTGGTTTGTTGATCGAGAGTTTTGACTGTCTATCAAAAAGTTTTGGGTTCGATTCATGTATATATGATGTGTGTGAGTTTGACTAAGGGCATCTCCAACTGAAAAACTCACTTTCCACTCCAAAATACAGTAAAATTCCAAAATGCGGTAATTTGTCTCCAATCGAACTCCATTTCGCTCGCTTTTTCATCTCGCTGCCAGTGGTAATTGTCTTTCTCCTCTTTCACGCGCTTTTTCGGCAAATCCCGAACAAAGAAAAAATAGGATGTGAGAATAGTGCGATGTCAATATTGGCATCGTACTGTTCACTCCCGGAGAATAGCGGGTGAAAATGGATTTGGTTAGACTGTTTGGTGGATGGCAATTACATGTATGTCGTTTGATTGCGGATGCTTTTAATTGACCTAAATGACGTCTCAAAAAAGGCGCATTGTTTTGTGAATGTGTTTTTGTTGATGCGTTTATTTATAAAAAAAAAATTAACGATCCAAATACTTAGTTGGGAACATGAAGGCTTTGATCAATATCTAAAGTAGTTTAGGTTTTGAAAATTGGATTAGATATTGAACAGAAAAAATGAGAGGCTTAAAATATATTCAATATTAGTTCAATCAAGATTAAATTGATGTCATAATTTATTAAATTTATTTTAATATGATTTAAATGATATAATAAAAAATATTTTTATTAATCAAATAGATAATAATCTAAATCAGGGTACTTTAATTACTACTAAATTTTTTGAATATTATTCTAAATCAAAACTTTGGGACATCAATATAGTTATTTATATGATATTTAACTTAAAATAATAACAATATTCAATATAAAAGTTTTAAAAAATATAAATTGGAGAGATCTTGAACTTGATAGGTCAGAAAACGATCTATATTTCATAAAAAATCGAATCGGTCGACCAAGTCAATCACATGTTCCGACCGATTCTCTGCAAAAATGATCTGGGCTTCGATTGAATCAGTCATACGACTAGTTCACAGTTGAATCAATCGAACTGACTAATCGGATCTGATTTTCAAAACCATTATTTATTTAATGGATTAGCCAACGGAAAACTATGATGATTACATAAACCATACATTATAAAATATTTATTGCTACTTCTATAGAGCCATAGAAATGTTTAGCGTAGGATTTCATTTACACTCTCTCTTTTGTTGACAAATCTAATCTGTCGTACGTAAACCATTTTTTAAGTGGAAAAACTGAATAAAAAATTCAAATGAAGCCAAATCCAAGACCCTCACGTCGCTTATAGAATCTCCTTACGTGAGAATTATTCACCTTGATTGACAAAAACTCCTAAAACTTATATTCAAATGATATATTAGCTGCAGAGAAAAGACTAATTCAAGGAATCAGTGTTGATATCTCATCAAAAAATTATCTTGATTAAGCACGAATTTTGATACATGTATGATTTAAAAACTTTCAAAATTAAATTTGGAACTATTCAAACTCCGATTTTAGGAAATTTATAGTCAAACTGAAAGACTCGAATATATGAACCCAACGACATTAAAATCGGTCTAATTTGAACTCAGATGGGTCCAAATTGAAGGCCTAAAGCCTATTTGGAAACTTCATATCATTAATTGTTTAACCAAATGATATACATATGTGATATGCTTATAATTGAATCGAGCGGCTCTATGAGACGAATCCAACGAGCCCAAGATTGCCAAATTATGGCTTCATTAAGAGACTCGAATTCTTGATAAATAATCTGTGATCAAGGGAGTTGATATCAGCCGTCCTTTTGAAACGCTCCCAACATGCACTTGATCTTCTCCCTATTTATTGGTCATATTACTCTTGAAAAATTATAAATAAATCTCTCATTCTTCAGTAAAGAGGGGAGGAAATAAAAGAAACAAGAGAAGAGAGGAAGAGAAATATGGGAGCTCTCTTGCCTACCGACTATTGCAGGACTTTCACTTGACCACTGACCTTCGTTAGACTTCCACCCGTCCACCAATCATAGCCCTACTATGGTCCTTTTGACCATCATCTCTTGACAACAGTCCACTCCGACCACCGTCGCTCGTCGACTATGGCCCACTCCGACCACCATTGCACGTCGACTACAGTCCACTTCGACCATCGTAGCTCGCTGACTATGATCCCCTCTTATCATTGTCGCTCGTCGACTACGGTCCACTCCGACCATCCTCGTCCTCCGATTAAGGTCCACTTTGACCATCGTCGCCCTCTGATTACAGTCTTTCCGACCACTATCACCCGTCAATTATGGTCAGCTCCTATCATCGTCGCCTGCCAACTAGCTACTATCCATTCTAACTATCGTCGTCCGCTGACTATGGTCCTTCCGACCATTTTCGTCTGCCGACTGTGGTCCACTGACTGTAGTCCTTCTTACCACTGTCGTCCGCCGACTAAGATCCACTCTGACCACTGTCGCATGCCAACTACAGTTCACTCTAAACACCGTCATACGTCAACTATGGTCCACTCCGACCACTGTCACCCGCCCACTACGGTTCACTCCAACCACTATCTCTCGCCAACTATGGTCCACTCGAACCACAGTCGCCCTCCAACCATAATCTTTTTTACCACTCTTTCCTGTCGACTACAGTCAACTCTTACCACTGTCGCAAGCCGACTATGATCCTTTTTTATTATCGTTGCCTCCCGACTATTGTCTTTTCGACCACCATTACCTATCAACTACGATCGCTCCTACCACTTTTTCCCGCCGACTATGATCTTTCCAACCTCGATCACCCAAATACAATCCTACTAATCAAACATACATGTCAACATTCTTTCAAGAACATTTATCATGTAAAAAACTCTATACAATGTCTATTTGTTACATAAAGCCTACCCCCCCCCCCCCCCCCCCAAAGAAAAGACATTATTTGCCCTCAACCATCAATACTACTGGATTCATTAAATTAGGATAGACTCCGTGATTTTTTCCCATTTTAGAGTTTTCTACATAAAAATTTTGGCGTCTCTTATGAACCCTACACCATTACTCTCATATATTTGTGTGTTGTATCTTCATGCAAAATTAAGTCACTAAATTATATCTCTTTCTATCACTACAAATTTTTTAGGATGCAATAAGTGCGATTAGTAATTTTAAATTATTCTATCAAACATGCTAATTACAAAGAATGTGTGCTGCGCTTAGAACCTGATAAGTAGCACAGTGAGTGAGAGAGGAAGAAAGGACAAATGTGATTAGCTTCAAATGGGCTCCATTACTTCAAGTAGGGCATTAATGGCTTCGTGGGCAACTACGAGCCCCTCAGTGTTCTTGTGGTAACTGTTTGTCGAAATTGACAGCAAAAAGCTATGAAATTGCTTATAGTTCTGCAGCTAATTATAATTAAAAAATTAAAATCTCCCCAGCCCTAAAATATTTCAAAAAAAAATTTAAATTCATTCTCACAAAAATTTGACCAGTTTAATCTGATATAGATGTATCAAAATGGTTCAACTAGTCAGATTTGTGTCCAACCTAAATCCGAACATGTAAATTTGAATCAGACCCGATAACTCATTTTAATTACAAAATATTTATATTAACTTGTTAATCATAAATTTTAGATTAATTGATAAAAAAATAAAAAGATTATACCAACAAATAAAAGAGTTTAATAAGAAAATATTGCTTGTGTCATTTTTGAGTCAAAATTGAGTTAGCAAGTCAATCTAAACCCAACCGGTTTAATAAATTGATTGGAATGCACAACCCAAACCTAATCCCTTTATTAAATGGGTCAATCAGAATCTAGATTTTTCAAATCTAGTATGAGTAAGCTTGACAGATTAGGTCATTTATTAACACCTATAATCTAACATAATTTTCTCTCTCTCATATATATATATATATATATATATATATATATATATATATATATATATATATATATATATATATATATATATATATATATATATATATATATATATATATATATATAACCCTCAAGTTGCTACAGCAGTTCCTACATGAACTTTCAATTTGAAAGTGAGCCACAAGCTCGAGCTTTCAGATTGCTGTAAAAATTGTCTTATTCAGGCAACAGTAGAAGCCACTGCTATCACTTAATTCCAAGACCTGCCAGTCCAATTTTGAGCACAACTTGTATTGAAAGGCTTTGAAATTATCTCATCCACGCACGCAGCTCACCTTAGTTTTGTTAGTGGATGTTTTTGCTGAGGCTCCATTTGTGATGATTTTTTTATTACTTCTTAAAATAATTTTTTAATACAAAAGTTAAAACTTTTGTACTTAAAAATTGCTTTAAACAGCAATAAAAAACTGTCTCAAACGAAGCCTAAGACCCTATTTGAAATGTCTTTTTTATTAATTTTTAAAATAACTTTTTTATTTAAAAATTAAAAATTGTTTTATACTATAAGACTATTTTAAAAAGCCGTTTCAAACAAAACCTAAGAAGTCTTGAATTCAAAACTTATATATATATATATATATATATAAACAGGAAGAAGTATGGAAGGAAAACATAGATATTCATCATTTGATGCTTAAAGCTGGAGATTCTTCTTAATTACTAACCTTATAATAGTTAATATAAATGAATAAAATTAACATAAATTTTAAAAAATATTAAATTCATTTTGGTATTAATATAATGCAAATTTATATGTGAAATATTAATTTAAAAATAATTTAATTAATTTTAAGTTCATCATAATATAAATTAAATTAAAAAAATATGATATTTTTCTTATATGAAAACTCTTACTCAATAATTGTATTTTTTTTTTCTTATGGCTTAAGCTTAAATAGTAAATACAAATGTGATGGGCAAAGACTAAAAGTAAACGGCTTCGTTAATAAATAAATAGGGTAATTTTGGGTTCAAAATATTTTGATTGAAATATACGTTAAAACGTGTATAATATATGAATAATTAACCACCTCTAAAAAATAAAATAAAAAATAAAAAGAAATCTCAAATTTACTCAGAATAATCTCACCGAATTTTTTTTATTTTTTATTTCAATTTTCCAATAAAGCACTGGATTCATATACACAATATAACCGAATTCCTCAGCATGTAAAGCAAAGTAAAAAAATCATTAGCCAGTTTATAAAATAGGCCTAAATCCTAACTCCAGACAACGTTTGTGTGAAACATTTCATCTCCATAAGAGGGCGAATGATTGCTCTCTGGATCTGTAGATTATGCTCCAACCTCTGCATAGGATTGGAAATCATGAATAAAAAGGAGAAATGAGCTTTGTTTTGGGAAAAGGTCGAACGAACACCAGATCCCATTTGGAGGCAAATCAGAGCACGCAACATCATCCATTTGCTTTGTATCACGATTGTATACCCGCTGTGTACCATGTGACATTTTGCGCTCTGATTTACCTTCGGACGATCTGTTATCCGTATAAAATAATCTCTTTTGTTTGAGACAACTTTTTTCTCACTTTTAAAAGTAAGTTTTTAGTTTAAAATTTCTTTCATTAGAAATTTTTTAACTAAAAAATTGCTTTTAAAAATAATAAGAAAATTATTCCAAACGAAATCTTAATAGAAAGGTAGGAAAAGCTTGCATGAACATACATTTACAACGACCGTGTACAGTTGAGAAAGCTCTCATCCCCCATGGTCATGGTTACACTCGTATAAAATTATAGCTTTAAGAGAGCACGATTAAGAATCTGGTGTTGATTCTCCATCCTTCCAGCCCTTGCTAAGCAAATCATAATTGATCAATGCGAGCTGGGAGAGGTTCTGATCACCACAAATGCAGAGCATGAATATAGAAACAATGCAAAAAAAGAGAAATTAATTCTGGATTGAATTTCATTTACAGTACATCACATAACGAAAAATAGACTAAAGTTTTAATATATGGAACAAATTTAAAAACCTTGAGCTGCTTTAAACCAAAAGTTCTATGGCCATAGTTTGCATCTACTTAGAAAGCAGTGCGTAGCCGGTTCAAAGAAGGCTAAAAATTGCTCAAAAAGTTCGGTTTGCAGAGAATGTAAAATAAACCTAATGCCCATTTGATTTCTAGTAGATATAACAAAAAAATAAAAATAAAAAAATGAAAAAAATAATATATATATATATATATATATATATATATATATATATATATATATATATATATATATATATATATATATATATATATATATATATAACAATGTTTTTGGGGAAGCTTTTATTTTCACTCAATTAGTGAGTGAAATAGAATCATCACCGCATTTGAAGGTGGTTCGAGGGGATATTGATGAAGATGGTTTTTTTTTTTTTCGGGACATTTGAGCTATTAAGGCAACTTCATACACACATCACATACTGTAGATTTGAACCCAAAACCTCTTGATTAGTAGTCAATGCATCCAACAAACAGACTAAGATGAGCTACGTTTGATGACGGAAGTTATTAAAAAAAAAAAGAACTATAATTAAAACTGCATAAATTTCCTTCATCACACGTAAGCTTTCCAACAAGGAAGGAAAATATCATTCATCCTCTATAATCAAAGAGGGAAGTTTCAAAATACCTTTCATCATCTACAAGGTTTGGAACAAAGAACTTTCAAATCATGATGGAGCCTTGAATATGTGATCATAATTAAGAAAACATGACTTTCCAATTAAAAAAAGACTACCCTCATGTATGGCCCAGCCTTCCAAGGTCATTCAAGATAATTTTGGCCAAGTTTCTATCTCTGTAAAAACTGGCACTTCCCTCAAGTTAAAAATCATGATAAAATGGTTCTATGCAAAATTCAGCCAAGCTTCTCTTTCCTCTTACATCAGTGGCGCCATTTAAAGCAACAGGAGGATGACTAAAATCCATATATCTAGTCATGGTTTGGTTCAAGGAGATGTTACACAAAACAAGGAAGCAAGCTAAATTCAACCGACTCCTCCATAGAATTTTATGAACTTAATTTATTGATGTGATTACAAATGAATGTACATAAAAGTATAGTAGCAGTTAGAACAAAATATAATTGCTGTGAAAAATTCTTTTATCTGTAGCTGATTTGTTATAAAAATTAGTTTAGCTGTAAAAATCTGATAATAGAGAAAGATATAAAGAGGCTCATAAAGAGTCTAAGAAAATAATAATATGTAATGCAAAGATTTTAACTTTTAAAGATTTATATAATAAATTAGATACTGAGGGCAAATGATCTATGTATAAGTTATCTAAACAAAGAGATATGAATAGTAATGATTTAATTGAAGTGAAGAGTGTTAAGGATGAAAATCAAAAAGTGCTTTTATTAGAAGAGAATATTCAACAAAACTGGGTGATATATTTTGCTAAACTTTTTAATGAAGATTGTGAGAATGCGATTGACTTTAGTTCTAAATGAAAATAAAGATTTTTATTTTTGTCGGCATATTAGTAAAATCGAAGTTAAAGAGGCTTTAAATAAAATGAAGTGTGAAAAAACTTTTGGAACTGATGATATTCCAATAGAGGTATAAAAATGCTTAGGAGATAAAGGAATTTCTTAGCTTAGTAAACTTTTTAATATTATTTTGAAGACTAAAAAGATGCCAAATGAGTGAATAATGAGTGTGTTGATTCCTATTTTTAAGAATAAACATGATGCACAAGATCATGTGAAATTATAGATGAATTAAGTTAATGTGTCGTACTTTAAAACTATGAGAGAGAGTTATGGAGAATAGGTTGCGGCGTGACACTAAGTTTCTCAAAATCAATTTGGGTTCATGTCAGGCAGGTCTAATATGGAATCTATCTATGATGCATGGACACGGACACGGCGACACAGACACGACACGACACAGACACGGGACACATTTTTTTTTAAATATAGGACACGGGTACGACACGGACACGGCAATACATTTTTTTATATAGAGTATATATATTAATGTAATATCATATTAAAAATGACAAACAATAATAAATGAATTACATGATAACTTGTCTAGCTTATAATATAAAATATTTAGTACAAAATATCTAATACAACCACAAAAATATAAGCAAATAATCACTTACTACAACATCAACCATTCAAGCTTCAACTACTAGGATTAGCTTTAGAGGTTTGTTTTTGGCCTTCAATATCATTATCATTGAATATCACTGCTTTCAACTCTGGTTCAACAAGAGAAAGATTTGTAATTGTACAAAAAGAGAGGAAATGAAAATACCTTCACTGCCAAAGAGAAATGAAAATGAAAATATTCGATGAATGGGTATAAAATGCAGACGTTTATTTGGTGTTGTGGATAGGAAATAAGAAATTTAGTTTAAATCTCGCCAAACATAAGAAATTATATTTTAAAAAAATATATAAAATATTTAAGATACGCACGCGTGTCCAATTAGTTTTTAATATTTTTTTAAACGGACACATTTTCGGAGTGTTCGACACATGTCGGAGGAGTGTCGGACGAGTGTCATGTTGGACACGGTGTCGGACACTGCACGCCTCTTTGAGGAGAAGTGTCGGTGCATCTAAGGAAGCTATACATTTATTGAGGGGTTTGATGAAGAAGTATAGAGAGAATAAGGAGGATATATATATATATATATATATATATATATATATATATATATATATATATATATATATATATATATATATATATATGTGTGTGTGTGTGTGTGTGTGTGATTTTTATTGATTTAGAGAAAACGTATGATAAAGTTCCAAGAGAAGTGCTATGGAGAGTTCTACATAAGAAAAATGTTAATAATGCTTATATTCAAGTCATTAAGGATATGTATGCATGAGTTGTTACTTGTGTTCAAACACAAGGTGGTTTGACCAAGTCCTATTTTAGTTGGATTACATCAAGGCTCAGCCTTAAGCCCACATCTTTTTGCTTTAGTCATGAATGTTCTCAATAGACATTTGCAAGAGGTTGTACCTTGGTGTATGCTTTTACTGATAATATTCTTCTTGTTAATAAGACTAGAGAGGGAGTTGAAGGTGAACTTGAATTATGGAGGTCAACTTTAGAGTCTAAAGGCTCTTGTTTTGGTAGATCTAAAACTAAATATATGGAGGGTAATTTTGGTAATAATAAATATAGTGGGGAGATTGTGACTTTGGACGATCAAGTCATTAATAAGAGTACACGTTTTAGATATCTTAGGTTTATTGTTCAAAGTGATGGTGAAATAGATGGAAATATTTTTAGTAAAATTCAAGTTAAATGGTTGAAGTGGAGGAATGTATCGGGCTTGTTGTGTGATAGAAAAGTTCTCAAACTTAAGGGAAAGTTCAAAAAGATGGTAGTGAGACCTGCAAAGTTTAATGGTGCAGAATGTTAGGTATTAAAAGAGAAGCATAATATTAAGTTAAGTGTTGCAGAGATGAGGATGCTTAGGTGGATGAGTGGTTTTACTCTTAGAGACAGGATACAAAATGAGCATATACGTGAAAAGGTTGGAGTAGCTCCAATAGAAAATAAGATTAGAGAGAGTCACCTTAGATGATTTAGTCACATAAAACGGCGGCCTTCTGATGACCAAGTTAGGAAAATAGATGTATTAGATTTGACTTATGTTAAGAAAGATAGATGTATACCTAAAAAGACTTGGTTAGAAAATATTAAAAATGATCTTTCATTATTAGATTTAGATGAGAATTTGACTCTTAACATAACACAAGGGAGAAAAAGGATTTATGTAGCCAACCACACAGTGGGATAAAGGCTCATTGTTGTATCATTCCAGCAAATTTATAAGATATATATACAAATTTTCCATTAAAAAAAAAGTTAATGAGATTATAATGTAAACTAATTGAATACATAAACCAATCCTCTTTACAAACCACGGAATATGTGTGAAGTGAATGTCATTAATCCTGAAATAATCATATCAGCTATGTAAGGAATTAAATAATGGTTGGAGGAAGCAAAAACATGCAATCCAACTATCCAAGTCACCGAATGCCAAATGGGAAAGCCATGTGCTTGCCATAAATGCGCCCCATGGGAGAAGAAAACCGAAAGGCAAAAATCTTGCTTGACAACAAAGTGGGAAGGCGGCAACAATAGCTGGAATGGAAGGAGAGATTAGAATTTTCATGTTGCCATGGACCTAAACCAAACCCCCCCCCCCCCCCCCCCCCCCCCCCCTCACGGTACTCCGCCCCCTTCCACTCGGTAGAATCCCAGGAACTGAAAGGCTCCTGCATTGTGGGTCCCAGCACCCCATTTCAAATCTATAAGAAGGATTAAGGGTAGATTATTGATGGAAATGTGAGGTGCATTTATGGTGGGATTATGGCTGATTTTAAGGGGGCAAAGCTTGTATGTGAAGGATTTTCTGAAGTGATTTTTCTTAGGTGATTTTGGATTCCTAATGGCTGCTAGAAAATTGGTGAGAGCCAATTCACCTCTCGAATAGTGAATCAATTGTATCTTGTATTTATTTGATTGAAGATTGTTATTTTAGTTTTATTAGTGTTGTTCCTACGTACCGTTGTTGTTTTCTCTTGATTTGGTGGCTGTTTTTCGCTGTTTGGTGCTGATTTCGTTCTAGTGGCTGTTATGTGTGCTTATTTGATCTCCAAACCATATCAAATTGGTATCAGAGCAAGTTTTTGGGGGACCGATGGCCGGTAGAAGAGTAGAGGTGTTGGAAGAAAAGTTGGAGGGGGGAGTGGGCAAGCAAACGGATGTGGGATCGTTGAATGAGCATCTTTCAACAATGGAAGGAAGGGTTTAAGAATCTATAGGTGTTGCTGAAGTGGATGTTTGGAGTTTCAAACTACAGCGGCTTCATCGAAAGCAAGGGGAATAAGAGAAATGACATGCAAAGAAGAGATGGAAAAGTGAAAATTTTAGGAGAAGAGGAGGGAATACCCTACCTTGAGCCTCTACCGAGAAGGGGGATGAATAGGAAATATGGAGGTAGGAGGGAATGGAAAGAAGAGAACAGGTGGGCTAAATTTAAAGGAAGAGATGGATATGAAAGGAGAAGGGAGGAGAGGGAACCATGGAGAGACCCCAATTGATGAGGACATCAAAGATCAACGGCTACGATTTTTGTTTAGTTATTTATTTATATGTTTTTGTACTAGTTTATTTTATATTGTTGTTTTTCCATTTATACCCTTATGGGTGGTCATGTAGTGTTGTAGCCCGAAGGACATTTTAGTCTTTGTTATTTTTCTTTTCATGAGGCCTATTTATAGGCTAGCTTTCTTGTATTGAGGGATGATGATTGAAATGAAAATTTTGCTCTTGTGTTCTCTTTGTGAGTTCATTCTTGAAGATCTCTTAGTGAGTTCTTTTTCCTAGATCTCTGTGTGAGTTCTAGGGAAAGCCCAAGGTGAGGGCAAAAGCAATACCCGCCAGTCATTGGAAGCGTCCTTGACTCGTGGTTTATTTTTATCTTATTGTTTTTTTCTCCAAATCTCGTTTTCCTCCTCCCCACGCCAAGCCCTACCCGAGTTCCCATCATCCACCACGTTACTCATTAGCTTCTTCCACCACAACCCAAGATCCACCAAGAAATTCCCAAAACCGATGGCAAGCCCCTCTTCCTCCTTTGGCCGCCGGCCACCACCTTGCTCCAAGCCATGATGAAGATGTCATTCATCATAATGGCTTCTTGATTGTGGCCTAGCAATAAATAAAGGAGTTACCGATTTTGAATTTCAAATTTGAAATTCAAACTTTCCATTTTTGCAAAATTCCTAAAAAGGAAAGTTTTCGAATTGTTCCAATCCAAATTTCATGACATGTGGAATTATTAATTTTCATCCTAGGTGGCATCGACTCAATTGGAAAGCACCTAATCCCTCCCTAATTTCCCTCTCCTCTCACCATGCCGCCGGCCTCATGAAGGAGCTCTCCCATTGATTGCTCCTTTAATGCCCATCCTATTTGAAATTGAAATTGATTTCAAATAAACTTTCACCATCCAATTTGAAATCCCAAATACATTCAATTAAGGGCCATAAATCAGGAAACTTTCTTCTTAATTGAAATATGGAACTTCCGTTTCAGATTTTTGAACAAATCTGTTATTAAATTGGGGGCCCCATGTGAGTTAATGCTAAGCCTTTGTCTCTCCTTATGGCCGGCCACCTCAACCCCATTGCTTCTCTTTCTAATTGCCACCTCATCTCCTCTTAATTACCTCCCAAATGCCTCCCCACTCCAACGTAAGTTCAGTTTTTTTACTCCTGATTTCAAAATCTGAGAGTGGAAAGCAAGGTTATTCCCTCTCAGATTTCCTCTCCACCGTTACTTCATGTGGCTTGTCTCCAAAGCATTGCTACTGAGTTTTCTTCCCTAAAATGAGAGTGGAATTCCTCTCAGATTTTTTTGAGAAGAAAAGCTGAAACATTTCAGATTTCTCCAGACTACACTTGCTGTCCTGTTAGCCGAACACTCCTGTTTTGCTGTCCAGA
This sequence comes from Dendrobium huoshanense, assembly GCA_016618105.1. Lineage (NCBI taxonomy): Eukaryota > Viridiplantae > Streptophyta > Magnoliopsida > Asparagales > Orchidaceae > Dendrobium > Dendrobium huoshanense. Next base: position 56,012,720 of record CM028344.1, read on the forward strand.
GAGTTCATGGCTGCTGTCCTGAATATTTCCGATGAGACAAACTGCTGTCCTGCACTCCCGGAACCCCCGTTTGCTGTCCGAAAAAGTCACGGCTGCTGTCTCAGAATTTCAGCAGTTTTCTTGTGTTGATTCGCCATCCGGAAGGCTCTCATTGGTTGCTCAGAAGACCCCCCACTGCTGTCCACACGCAGAACTTCTTCAAATTCTGCCACCGGACTCTAGATCTTCTCCCTTGCTACTCAAATTCATCTAAGAATTTGACGATGGTGAACTCTTCCCCAAGTTTCCTATTTTCCTAGTTTATTTTCAATTTTGGTTATATTTTGACTCACAAAGTTCATGTCAAGCTCTTCACCACTAAATCTTAGAGAACTAGAGAGTTGAGTGAGGGACTCATGCATAGTGTCTAATCTTATTGTTAGCATTGGAATTTCTCGTTGAAACCACTCATGTATGCAAAGTAAGATGTAGTTGACTATTTAATGATCTCAACCTCTCGCATGTGTTTAGACCAAAGCTATTTTATCACCTTATCATTTTTTTTTTGTCGTTTATCATCAAGAGAAAGCTTATAATTATTGTGCTCTAAAATTTAAGCGTGCAAACTTCCTTAACTTAATCATCCATGCTAATACGTTTCACATCATCTTGGTATCAGAGCATGGTAGGCATGCATGACATGTTAGAAAAACATCCTAGGGTTTAATCTTGTGTTATAGTTTAAACTTTGCATGCATATCATCGCATATCTATTTTTACTCACTGTTTTTCACTGTTGTCCTTATATTTCACTGCTGTCCTTATATTTCCTGCACGCATCTAGTTGAGTTAGGTCATACTAACTAGTGTCTTAGTCCTCCCATTTGGTCCGTTACATTTCTAAGTGTTTAAGAGCATTCATACCTTGATGATAGGCTGCTGTCTTCATTTTTCCAGCCACTGTTCAACACCTTTTAATAAGCCTAAAGTCATTGTTTAATTGCTGGCCTCACTCAAGGACTTTCCCTAAACACTTTAGAAAATTCCAGCCTTGGTTAAACTTTCTGCCCACGAATTTCTGCACTTAGTTGAGCCTTTTGGGTGAAGTTCTAGGAAGTTTTAGCTTGCTGTCCTCCCTTTAGAACCCGCCTAGGTTGCCTAGTTATCTGTGGGCTCCGAAAATTCGGCCCCGGCCTCCGCTCGCTTTTCTTATTCGGCGAGGGAGTTTTAACGGACTAAGTTCCGGGGTAAATTTTGGAAGGCAGATGGGTTTGTAGATAAGACACTACCCAGAGATTTCGCCCTCATTTTATGAGGACTTTATGATCTGAGTTCTGGTTTCCTATAGGCGCAAGCCCCTATAGTTAATTACCTCTCCCGATCACGAGAGAGAACTTTCGATTAAGGCTAGTCGTCGATCAGATACGTTGTATCCATAGATACGTAGTATCAAGCATATAGTAGCAGCATGGATATGGATTGGAATTTTGAGTTTAGATTTGGGTATTTGGAAAGTTTGGAAATAATTGGGAATTTGGAGATTTTGATATTAAAAATAGAAATTGCACCATCTAGCACTTAAAGCGGATGGTGGGGGAATGGATGATAGACCCGATCAAGATCCCATGGTTCCATCGTCCCGGGCCATCGTGGTCCCTGGTCTACTTAGTCAGAGGAGGTAGTCGACCCAACCTGACAGAAGGATCCTTGTCGGCAGCCATGGGTTGCTTCGTCCAAGGGGACCTTGTAGACCTGGGTTGGATGTTTGTCTAAGGGGACAATTTGAATCCACCTTAGCTAACAGAGGGCTTTGTGCCCTATCGATCATATCCTATTGATTCATATCTCAAGGATTTAACGCCATTAAGGAGCGTATTGGCTCTGGCCATAACCGCTATCTGTGGTGCCATTTGGCGGCAAAACCACTCGGTTCAGAGGGCCCCGGGTCATAACCGTTTACCTGCAGTGCCATTTGGCGGCGAAACTGCCGGTTAGAGGACACGTACCACGCCCTTACTGGCAAGAGGTTTGAGAATGGATCCTAGTGATATTTTCGACTAGGCATTTCGCTCTTTGTGAGCAGAAGTTGATTTTAATTTGTCCGCCTCGACAAACTGTTGCGGAGGGCGGATGAAATTTGCTTTAACTGCGTTGATGGATTTATTTCAATTTTAAATATTTTTGGGATTTTGGATTTTGAGATTTTGGGTTTTTTTGAGATTTTTTGTGTGGAGTTTTTGGGTTTTATGGATTTTTAGAACGACATTGGAAATTATTTGGGAACCCCTTCGGTTGAGATCTGCATTCAACACGGCCATCATCGGGGTGTTTGGAGGTCATTTCTTTTTATGGATTGAACCTTGTCAACTCTGTCGGGCTGCCGACAGAGGATCGGGTTTCGTAGGCTTTATGCCCTCATCAGTGAATTCTCTTTGTTATAGGCCTTAAAGGCCTAATATGAATGTATTAAGACAAATATACCGGTCGTAGCAACCGTATATTTATTTGAGAGTTCAAACCTTGTCGACTCTTATTGACCCACATAGGAGGATCGGGTTCGAACTAGAATTCACTTGTCAACCCGCGCAGCATCCCTAGACGTCACGTGTGTACCAATAACACGCTCGCCGGGGCCCATGCGGGTATTTGATTATATTTTTCCCCTTAGTGTACCTATGTGTATACAAACTACGGTGCACGTGCGGGGGTATTCTTGGAATAAACGCCTTCTGTCTGCTTGAATGTTGCAGATCCGGTGGCGTGGCGTAGCAGCTTCTGAATAGAATTGTTCCCTGCTTCGTACAGGTAGACTGTCGTGCACTATTTGTTGATTTTCGTGGACGGGTCATAGTGCACTAACGAGCCTCCTGCCTTGGTTGTAGAAGCTCGTAGGAGCTTGTAGTCTTTATGCATTGTGCTGTAGTTTTAGTCTTTGCAATATGACCATTACTATTGGAGGTAGATATTCATTCTTAGACTGAAGTTGACTACAGGATACTGCATTTACTGTAGTCTTTATGCATCTACCCATTGATGGATGTTGTACATACATTCGTATTCGTAGAGAATTTGTATGTATTGCAGATCTTATTCCAAAGTGTCCCTTTCAGCTTTATTGTTTTGCAAGGATTCAGTATACGAGCTCAAGCATATAAAACTTGCACATTTCTTTTCTCCTTTATTTGCTTGATTGATATCGATTGTTGCTTATGAGTAAGATAACAAATCAACATAAGTTCTTCATAATTTTCATTACTCGTCACTTGCAAACAAGTGGTATGCAAAATTATTTATCATTGATCCTTTGGTTGTTGCATGTAAATGGGCCATGTTGCATAATGTAAGTATCCCACTACATAGGAAGATGAATCAAATCTTGTATGAAGAGTTCACTTGATGACATTTACGCTCCAATGAAATGACAATTCCTCAACATTTATTAAATATTTTGTATTGTAACTCATAGGTAGATCGCCACATTCCTTACAATACCTTGGTTGTTGCTTAAGGATCTATCATGTCCACAATTGCAAGAGGGCTATCACACACCATAACTTTATGATTAAGCCAAATTCTAGAAATCTTATGTTATTTGGATGTCAAATTATACTTGCAAAATGGATTGCAACATATATGATGAGCTTGACACCATTGGTCATTGGTATTCGCCATCCAATTGAAGGGACAATCTCTAATAATGGTTTTGTGGCATTGATTGAAAGCATGCCATATTGGAAATTGGTACTCAACTTAGAGGTTCATCATTTTTTTGTTCTTATCATTTGATTTTTAAATCAAATGCAACTTTAAGTTTATTTGATACTTAAATCAAGTTTGTGTCCTTTGCAATCAAGTTCAAATGCATGTCCTAATTGTAAGCTCACTTGAGTTCAAATCAAGTCCTTTGCAAGAGTTCAAGTAGTCCAGGTCCCAAATTGTTCTTCTCATTTGATTTTTAAATCAAATGTAATTTGAAATCTCATATTTTTTTATTAATTGTTTGGGTTTGAGTTCACTTAGGTTGATTGAATCAAGTTTATAAGTCCGAGTCCACCGTTCAATCAAGTCCAAATGTTCACAAGCTGAGTCCAAGTTCGATCGTCCTTTGAGTTCAACCGAGTTCTAGCTCTTTGTTCTTGCATGTCATTCGAGTGCAATCAAGTCCAAGTGTAACAACATTTTCACTCGAAATTTCGGCAGCATTCCGGCGTCTCCCCCGTTTAGGGGAAAACTACGGAAAAACTGGGCCTTTCCCACCACGCTAAGAAAAGCGTGCATGGTAGATGCCCTCTTTCGAGGACACCGCGGCCGTGTAATTTTTTGATCCCCCACCACGCTAAGAAAAGCGTGCATGGGTATTTTTATTTGTAGAAAAGTATTTTTTATATTTTTGAAAATATTTTGCAAGAACAGTTATTTCCCCGCAAGCGGGTACTTAAGGGTATCCCCGTTTCGTCGCGCGCATCGCACCGGGATCCCTTCCCACCACGCTAAGAAAAGCGTGCATAGGCGGGGTTTCCAAGGCGATACGAACTTCGAAGAAGGAATTTGGTGATTACCCGCTTCGTCGCAAGCGTCGGGACGCACTCCCTCCCACCACGCTAAGAAAAGCATGCATGGGTGGTCGTTTTGTCTCGACGCATGTGTTGAAACGGGTTCTCGGAGTTTTAAGGTTTAGAAGCTTATACCTTACTTTCGTCGGTGTCGGCACGAAGATCGAGGGAAGGGAGAGCATTATTTTTTATACATATTAATATTAATTATAATTATATTAATTAATTGCAACTAATAATAATTATAATCATATTTAATTAGTTATATTTATTTGCAATCAATTATAATTAATTATAATAATTAATTATAATTAATATCATTAATCAACATAATTAATCATAATTAACTTTCATTAATCATAATTAATTAATACTAATTAACGTAAATTAATCATAATTAATTTCTAATAATTAATAATAATTTAAAAAAAAAAGAAATAATCATAACTAATTAATTTGATTATAAGTAATCATTAATTATAATTAAATAAAATTAATTATAATTAAGATTAATAAACCCCTTAATCCCCCTCCCTTCCTCTCTGATTTCGGCAAACTTACGGGATTTGGCCGAAGGCTTGCGTGAGAGGGGGAGATTTACCTTCACTACAAACGAGCTCCCGTCGTTTCTTCTGATCGAGCAAGAAGGGAAAGTCGCCGGGTTGAGCAGAGCCGGACAGAGGCGGGCTGGCTTGCGAATAGAAGAGGCGGGCACAGGGAAAGATCGGAAGGGAGAGGGCGACGGGATCGAGAGGATTCGGCTAGGTAAGTGGAGCTCGGCCTTCTCTCTCTCTCTCTCTCTCTCTCTCTCTCTCTCTCTCTCTCTCTCGGCTTGGGGTCGATACAGACGGAGGTGGATCGGGGCAGAGGCGTGGAGATGACGGGATTTGGTCGGAGAGGAAGACGGGGTCGAGAGGATTCGGCTAGGTAAGTGGAGCTCGGCCTTCTCTCTCTCTCTCTCTCTCTCTCTCTCTCTCTCTCTCTCTCTCTCGGCTTGGGGTCGATACAGACGGAGGTGGATCGGGGCAGAGGCGTGGAGATGACGGGATTTGGTCGGAGAGGAAGACGGGGTCTGCAGGTAGCGGGAGAGAGCAGCGAGTGTCGTGGAATGAATGGAGGAAGTTGGAGGTCGGTCGTTGAGAGTGGAAGAGCCCGTGGAAGTAGCGAATGGGGAGCAGAGCGAGGCAGGGATTCGGCGTGTGAAAGAGAGCAGCGACTGAAGGTAGGGCTCTGCTTCATTTTATAGACGCGATTCGAGCAACGACCGAGGCGGGATCGCGAGCTTTCTGCAGGAATCGCGGGAAATTGACCGGAGCGGCGCCGTTTGCAGCAGGATTTCGGCAAGATATCGCGGCTGGATTCGTGGATCCGTCGGGCACAGGGTATATATGCAGGATTTTGATTTTCTCTTTTGCTCTTTTGGATTTGATCCAGAGGTCAACAAATGCCCCCCAACAAATGTGGTACGCGTCTGGAGCGAATCACGTTTGTTGTAAGCTGATTGACCCTGTGGATCTCTAGATATTTATTCTAGATGTCACAACAAGGGATTTCATTTAGGGGCTGTTTGGTTGCCTGAATTAGGAGTGTAAAGTAAAACAAATACCTGTATTTACTAAATTTGACTGTTTGGTTAATTTTGAGCGGAACAAACGAAACGCGTCGGATGCATTAGGCGTGTAATCTTGAGGCTGTTTTGCGGGAATTAGAAACCCGCTCAATACGAGCGGGTTATAAATTCGCTCGACGATGGCGTCGTTGGTGTTCGGCTTCATTGCTTCGCAGGTGGTGTAAGATTGCACGAGAGGGTGGTGTAAGATTGCACGAGAGGTTTCTTCGGCTCCTTCGTTATTCTCAGACTTCGCGCGACGATCACGTTCCCTTTTGCCGATCTGAAGTTGCGCCATTTTCATCGGAGGTAAGGAGGGAAGCTCGCGTTAGCATCGTCGTTGCTGTTCGGCTGCATTGCTTCGCACGAGGTGCGAGATTGCACGAGAGTCTTCTAGGGCTCCTTCGTTCTTGTTCGGCTTTGCTCCTTCGAACACGTTACCCCTGTCCGATCGGAAGTTCCTTCATTTCCATCGGAGGTAAGGACGGGAGCTCCAGTTCGCTTCCTCGTTTCTGTTCGGCTTCTTTGCTTCGCACGAGCTGTAAGATTGCACAGTAATTTTACGACCTCATTTTTTCTTTCTGGCTAGAGATTTACGAAAGATTAGTGCTACCTCTAAAAGTTTGTTCTATCAAGTTTTCCACAGTGCTTGTTTTTGTTCATTTTGTTGGTTCATTTTGAAAGATTTTGAATTAGTTTGAGCTTAATATATTTCAGGTGTGAACATGATGTTACCATCCTCTGTCTTGTTTATTTACACCAGAATAACACAAATTATTTTGCCATTTTTAAATTGAAAGGATTTATTTTCCCTTCATTCAACTTGGTATGTGGTGTTAATACATTGAACTCGTAAAATTTCATTTTCCATGTTCAGATTCCTTAGCTTCTAAGGTACATCTAAACCTAAAAGGAGAATGAATTTTCGTTTCAAGCTTTTGCTTTATGACTCTTTCCACTGATCTTTTCCGTATGTTGTTTTTCCTGTGATTTGTTATAGTTGTAATATTCATTTGGGTTCATTTTTTTTAGCTTATTTACCTGCTTTTTATTTATCGCATGTATATTTAAGTTTCGTTTGGGAAAATTTCCTTACTGCTTCCTAAAACAATTTTCGAGTACAAATTTTTTTTTCTATTTATCTATAGTGTATATCTTGATGTGTTATTGTAATCATAAATATCTGTTGTAGCTTTGGCTTTTGGGTTTCATGTACCAGAATTATTTAGATTTGGTGGAACTAGTAGATTTTGATTTGAAGGAATACGTAGATTTGGATTTATACTTGCGCAAATTTTTATGGTTACTGTTCGGTTTCTGCGCCATTTTTACTGCAAAAGTATGCCATATTTATGCACCACTTTAGTGTATGTTATGAACTGGCGACCTAGGTTTTGTGAAAGAAAAAGTTGTTTCACCATGATAAGCAGAAAGCTTGAAGAGGTGACACAATGAAATGCTCTGTTTAGGCTTCCAAACTTGGGTATAACACCATTCATTCCCCAATTACAAAGAAATTAAAATTTTGGAAGTAAGCAGCTTAACATTCTTCTTTCTGTCAAGATTGTTGCTTCTTTGGTGATAGCAGCTTATTCAACTTTTCATGTTTGTATATGTATAATAATAATTTTAGAGTTATCTGTTATCAGTCATATTTTGTATAATAGCATCTTTTACAGGTAGATGATAAGTTAAATTTTGTAGTTATAAAGATGGTTAAGCCAGTGGAAGATGACGCTGAACTCCGTGAAATTGAAACAAATAATGAAGTGATTAAAGTGCTTTGTTTTGCAATTAGTACATTATGTGTACTATTGCTAGAGATTAAAGAAGAAAAAAAAAATTATGATCCTCAACGGAATATACAACGTGACACATATCTTTCTAGGTTGTATAATGGATGTGATTCGGACTGTGTTGACATGGTACGCATGAGGCGAGCGCCTTTTTTCAAATTATGTGATTTAATGCGTACACGAGGATTGTTGTTAGACACAATAAATGTTCGGATCGAGGAACAAGTTGCAATGCTCTTACATACACTCGGGCATAGTATTCGTAATCGAGTAATCCGATTTAACTTTCATCGCTCCGGTGAAACTGTTAGTAGGTACTTCAATGCTGCATTACATGCTGTTGGGGAGTTACGCAATGAATTTATCAAGCCTCCATCACCTGAAACTCCATATAAGATTAAATCAAGTAATAGGTTCATGCCCTTTTTCAAGGTATAATCTGTTCTTATTCAATTAAATTTTCTATATGTTTTACGTAATCCTAATTTTATTATTTGTCAAATTTAGGATTGTATTGGCGCGATAGATGGAACTCATATTAAAGCTAGGGTTCCAAAAGAGAACGAAGCCGCGTTTAGAGGAAGGAAACCATACCCAACACAAAATGTTTTAGCAGCAGTAGATTTTGATTTAAAAATCACATACGTGCTTGCTGGTTGGGAAGGTTCTGCTCATGACGCAGCAGTACTTAAAAATGCATTAGAAAGATCAGATGGATTACGTGTCCCAGCAGGTAAATATTATCTAGCTGATAATGGCTATTCCACACGAAATGGTTTTATTTCACCATATCGTGCCACAAGATATCACTTGAAGGAGTTCAGTTCTATTCAACCTACAAATTCAAAGGAGCTTTTCAATCTACGGCATTCCTCCTTACGCACTACTGTTGAGCGTGCATTTGGTTCCTTGAAAAACCGTTTCACAATAATAAAATGTGAACCCTACTTTCCTCTACAAACTCAAGTTGAAATTGTGATTGTCTGTTGCATACTGCATAATTGGATTATTACAGAAGGAGGCGATGAGTTCATTCAATCCGAAGATGAATGGGCTAGAATGAGTCATTGTAGAAGAAGAGATCAAGCAGTTGTAGATGATTCACGAGAATGGCTAGATAAAAGAGATGAAATTGCTCAATTCATGTGGACTCGAATGCAAAATGATGGATATTAGATTTGTATCTTAAATTGTTTTAAATTTACATGTGACTTTTATCTTTCTTATCATTTATTACAGAATGATGTGCATATTACTATTTGTTATTGTTTGATTCTTTTGTGAACTACTTAAGCTGTATTTTCGTTAATGCTTGTTACTACTAAGCCAAATAATGGAAGAGATTGTCATTCATACATTCAGTCCTTCTTAGGAGTTACATATATTTATACTATTTTATGTTAGGGAAGAATGAATTCGTCACAAACAGAGATGAACGGTAATTCGAAAGCAAAGAGGAAAAATTTCTTATGGAGCTTAAAACCTGAATGGATAACTGGATTGCTTCAAATAATGATGGAATTTGTAAATGCAAATATGCGAAGTGCACAAGGATTCAAGGACTCTGTTTATCAAGGTGCAGCCCAGAAAATGAAAGAGAAGTTTGGAATAGAGGTGACAGCTGAGCAATGCAAAAACCAAATACGACATCAAAGAAGTGTGTGGAATCACATTCAGGAGTTAAAAAAAAAATCAGGTGTATCTTGGGATGAAACAAAAAAAATGATTGTCATGGGTCAAGATGAATATGCATCACATATTCAGGTAATATTTCAATCACTGAATTTAAGTTGATATTTTTTTTTTGGTTAACGGTTTTTTCTTTATTTCTTACAGGCTTTTCCCAAGGATGCTGCTTATTTAAATATTGCAATTGCAAATTATGTTGAATTGGAGATAGTATGTGGTATTGGACATGCAACTGGAGAGTGGGCGAAATCTGGAAATTCTAAAACTCCACTTGGAACGCAACAATTACATTTAAGCGATGATGAATCCCCAAAATTTATGGATGTTGCTGCAGATGGACCAATGGATATTGAGTGGTCTGATATGCAAGAGAAAGAGAATAACACCGGAACAACAAAGAAACCTCAACCTTCATCTGCTATAGGAGTCGGCGTGAAAAAGAAGTCTAAAAAATCAACTGTCGATCACGATATTCGTGAGTATATTTGTTTGATAGCAGAAAGTGTGAATGAAGTTGCTAACGCAATGAAGAACTCAACAACATCTCCAAAACAAATTCGGAGTATGTATAATGAACTGATGTTTGAGTTAACAAATATTCCTGGCTTCTCAGAAGAAGAGGTTGATACGATATATGATAATTTATCAAAAAATCCCACGCTGATACCATCTTTCCTTTCAAAACCTACAGATTCGAAGGCTAGATGGATGCGTAAAGAGTTAGGAGAATGATTGAAGTTGTTGAAGATTTGCATATCAATTAAACGTGTTATAACTAAAAACTTTTTCGTGTTATTTTGTTCTATTTATATCTACAAACAATGGGTTTATTATATTTTCTTAATTGTAAGTTTTTATTAATGCTGTTTAAACTTTTGCAGAGAATCCTGGGCATGTCAATTAGCAATTGTAGTAGCAATGTTTTCAAATCCTTCCTTAAGCTCGTTGTCTTCTTTTGGTAGAATATTAGGGGTCATTTGATGGATTCAACTGCATGTGAATTGTTTGTAGATACTAGAATAGAATAGCAATTTTCATTCACACTTTTCTATTGCGGATACTAGAATAGCAATTTTAATTTGTTGTGCTCTTTTCAATTTTCATTCACACATTTTGACATTGTCACTTGAGATGTAATATACACCTTTGGCCATTTTCTTGATAAAGTTTATAGATGTTGAGCGCTTAGCTATGCTTTTAAACTCACGAGGAAGTTCGTATTGAAAGTATTTTTTTAAGGTTTGCCTGTGATCAAACTCGAAGTTTTCTAGCGCTGTAATTCGGAGCTACTAGTGTTTGATAGCGAGGAGGAGCAAAATAAAGTAATATCATACCAGATCAGGCCAAGAAGTGATTGCACATGCTTCAATGGTATTCAGTAAGCACTCATAGGGACCATGCTGCAAAGTACAATCACAAAACACAGAAGTCTGTCAAATAATAATATTTTTCCCATAGGCCAAAAAAGGGATTGCAAAGCGACCATGGTGTTAAGTTCAATCATCATCCAATTGAATTGTAGGTCATCTTGTTTTTAAGGTTGGAAGAAAATTTTTTACAAATTCAATTCAGAGTCTCGGGACAATGAAATTTAAAACACAATATTATCTTGATTTGACCGTTGGATCTTGCATGGACAAAAAGAGTAAGTTCGAAATCATCTGGTTACATATCAAGCGCATTTATTTTCCTTAGAAAAAGTTTATCTTTGAGATTTTTTAGATCCACAAGATAGGCTGAAATGAGAGGATGGGCCTAGGCGCAACAGTACCACATTAACCCCACTCCATACCGAATAGTTGTTGAGGTTCTTGCAAAATTTGTACACCCATTTTTAGATATTTAAACAACAAAATTTTAAGTCCACCAACAAACATATGCTTATATAGAGGACGATGGAATAGCACCCAGTTCCAAGTCATCGAGGCTGGAATTTATTAATATTATTGCAACTTATATTTGCAAATAGATATATTAGTAACTCACACAAATTCTTCTCCTGTTTGACCAAAAATAAGAGACGGGAAAAGAAAATATATGGGGATTCCATTGATTGGGGGAAGTGGCACATTTTTTGGGTTGATGAGAGGGTTGTACCTAAAGATCACCCTGACAGCAATTACAAACTTGTCTTCGATGGTTTTCTTTCCAAGGTATTTGGCAAATTCTTTTATATCCTCTCTGTTATTTTGCTTCGTTTTGGTTCATTGAACCCTTTGCTGAAAATTGCTAGTTCGTGAAGCTCTCTACTTCTGTCCGTTGGGTGCTACCTTTT